>VZTH01016067.1:0-16451 GCA_013397815.1 Aleadryas rufinucha
GTGCTGTGGTGGGCAAAACTCTGCTTTATTTTTGCAAAACAAATATCTCCAGTACTGAGTGACAGATGTTGCTATAAAGAAAGCAGATGTGAACAACTTTTTGGGGTTTTTTTACCAACACCAATAATTTCTCTTAATTGACCCATATTACTGATGTGTTTAGCAGAGCACACATCCCTGACAGGAGGTTTGATTTGAAGTGAAGGCTCTTTCTTTCATATCCGTGTGTGCCAGATGAGAGAAACTTCTCCATCTTTCCTAACAAACACCATTCAACACTTCTGGCTTGTGAGATGCTGCAACCCTGGAGATTTTGGTGTTTTTATTCTCTGGCTTCAGGCAGATCCATCCTGTGAAGTGTTATGGAGATGGTGATGCTGTCTTGCTCACCTTCCTTCTGAATCACCGTGGTCAGTTGTTCAGCAGAGAGCTGCAACGCTCAGTTGAGCATTAGAGCTCTTGTTTGCTTGGTGCAGCATCAAACAGCCACAGGGTGATCAGGGATCCTGGAGCCCAGAGGCTGCAGCAACCTGCAGTTAGTCCAAGGACTGGGCTGGATTCTGTGGGGTAGTGATTATTGTTAGGGAGCTAATCCTGCATGAGCAGCCTGAAATTTATTTCCAGACCACACTGTTGAGTTCTTCTCTCAATTAACGTATATTTTCTTGCCTTTTGGACGTAAGGTTATTAAGAAAACCATCCCTGTGTAGAATGATAGGAGTGGTTTGGAATATTAAATGACTGTTATTGCCTATACCCCAGTGTATTATGATGAAAAGCAGTTGCTTTGTTACTGGAATTTTGAATCGTGCAGTACACTGCAATTTTGTTTCCAAGATGTTTTTCATCAACTGTCATGTATTTCCACCTTAATTTTTCTTCTATTGTTGTTGTGTAAGAAATGACTTGAGTGTGGGACATAAGCCACTGTGCTAGTCAAAGATTGCTATTCAGCTGAACTTAAATATTGGAAGCTTTTCTTTGTGGCATTTTAAGACATTAAAGCCACTTAGATGAATGCAATACCTCAAAATCCTTGGGCAAAAAAACCCCTAATTTTTGAGAGGAGCATCTCTTCTAAGGCTTTTGTTATATTGATGCACAGTTGCCAGTCACTCTGTAAAATTGTTCTTGTGATTGTTAATTTTACATATGTTTAGTCTTACTTGACAGCAAGCAAATTTGTATCCTTGATTAAAACACTGTAGAACATGAGGCCTTTGACATTAAAAAGGACACCCCTCCCCCAAAAAACTGAAACCACCAAACCCCAAAATATGAGGGAAGTTGAACAGAGAACCAAGAGTTGCTAGTTGGAAGAAAGTTAAAGGAATTTTGTTTATAGATTCATTTTAGAATTAAAAAAACCCCTCTCATGGCTTTGTTGTATTATATTCCCTGCATGTTTGGTTTAGGAAGGGGTTTTTCGAGTGTGGCTTTTAAAATGGAATTCAGATGCTTATGCTTATTTATAAGGTACATGGAGCTATGTGAAACTGTAAAATTTGATGGTCTTGCTCTCTCTGCTTGGATGGGGTTAAGAAAGCCCAGGCTGGCAATGTTTATCCATAAGCACTGGTTATTAATGATTACCTGCACCTCAGAGGCTGGTTGTAAATCAACATTTCTTCCTTTTCCCCTAGAGCAGCCCTGCTCGGTGCTGTGTGATTGCTGCCTTCACATCTCAGGGTTCTTTGCCTGTGGTTCACTATTAGTGATTTTATTATTGGCTTATTGGAGCACTGTTTGTAATGCAAGTTGTTTTATAAACAGTATTTTATTATTACTGCTGTGCAGTAATGTTTCTATCAATCACAAAATAAATTCCTCAATATGGGTAAATCATCTGTGTAGCTCAGCTACAAGAGCTCAAAAATTGCCTCTATTTCAAAATAATATTCTACTAAAGGGTGGAAAAAAGCTTTTTCTAATGGCAAGTTTTAATGAGAGAGCTGGTCTCTGCATAGCATTGCAGGTGCTGGAATGGTTATGCAATTGCACATAAGCTGGACCTGAAAAATTTCAGACTTCTCTCTTAATTAAGAAATCTATTTCACTGTGAACTAGTGAAACCATACTTAATTGGAAAGAATTACAATACTCTGGAGCTGAATAGGAATGGCACTTCCTTTGGTCTTTGAGCATCTTGTCAACCACAATGACTGGTAACAGATGTTTCATGAAACAATACAAGAAACATGTGCTTTTTAATAAATATTTCTTCCTTGCAAATAGTCAGACCTAGTAGCCTGGTTAAATGTCCTTCTATGAGGTTCAAAACTAAAATTAACCATTGCTGAGATTTGTTTCTTGCAACAGAATTGTCTCTTACCTGCCTCTCCCTCACAGCAGCAGTTGGTTGTACAAGTTGAGGTTAATTTTGTTTCCTCTAAGTACTTGTAGCAATGCCCTCACTGCCTGCAGACAGGACCAGCTGTACAAATCTGTGTCTAACCAGAAACTGGGACTGATTTTTTCCCCCCCCGCCTAAAGATTAATTTAAATCTAACTAATTTTACTGATTACTGCTTTTGGGAACGGCAAGAGCATTCTGCCAGTGACCACCAGATGGAGTTTCTAAAACAGCTTTGATAAACCAATACCAGAATTCATTTCAAAATCATCTTTTAAAGGTTTTGGAGATAAGAAACAGTGCAGAAATTCTACCGACTTCAAGATAAATTTTAGCTTAAATTTGCAAATTTTGGAGGGCTGAAATTAGGCTTTTCAATTCACTTTGTAATTAGCAATTGGTTTGCAGGGCAAGGTTTGGATAGCAGGGAGGGGCTACAGGGGTGGCTTCTGTGAGAAGCTGCCAGAAACTTCTCCATGTCCAACAGATCCAATCCCAGCTGACCCCAAGGTGGACCTGCCACTGGCCAAGGCTGAGCCCATCAGTGCCAGTGGCAGCACCTCTGGGATAATGTATTTTAAGAAGAGGGGGGAAAGCGTGCAAGTACTTTTTAAACTAGATTAAATGGATTCACTCCTGGTTATAAATCTTGCTTTAAAGAACTTTTGATAGAAAGGGGTTTTTTTAAAAATATGTTTTTATATTTATTTCATAAATACTCTGATGAGAATCTGGTGTTTTAAAGTCTTTTACTGTCATGATTTGTAATAATACAGAAGCTGCAGACTGTGAATATTTTTGACAGTTCTTTAGAGGGAAGGAATATGAGGAAATCACGTGGACTTTCAACGTAAGGGAAACACTTGGTGGGAAGAAAGTAGGATGACAAAGGAGGTAATAGATCCTCTGCTCTGCTGATGGAAAAAGAATGTAGTCAGCATATGTCAAAGTGTTTTGATATATAATGGAAAACTAAAGGAAATTCAACAGAGGAAACATTTCACACTTGAGATTTGTTGCCATGGCAGTCTGCACAGCTGGGTTTGTACCATTAGATTGCTTTCACTTGGAAAAAGTATTGCACGAGATATTCAAGAAATACACAAGTTTTTGCTTATTAAGAAACGACATAAATTAATCTAGGAGCAGGTGTTTCAGATTCATCAGTGCGTTGAGCACTTGACAGCTGCAGAAAGTTAGGCAAGAATCAATTCCTCTCTGATTCCCCAGTGAACAGTGGAAGTGAGAGTGGCACTTGGGCAGGTTCTGCTTTTCTTAGGCCTTACCAGTCCTGTGCTGCTGCAGTGAAGCTCACGAGGTCTCCAGCCTAGACACTGGGCTGCTTTCATTTTTATTAAGCAGCGATAAATAGGGCATTACCTATGCACATACCCACAGCACCAAAACAGTTTAATGGAATCTTAGTTTTAAACAAGGAAAAAAAAAGTGGTGTTACTTCATTTTGAGGTTTGTGGTAGCAGTGTCGTATTTTGTTCACAACCTTGGGGCCTATTCTATTATGTAGCAGTTGAATGAGTATTTTCTGTGACTGCTCCAAAATATGGTTGACCTCTGTGAAGTCTCTGTGTGGACAGATAATGGCAGGTTCAGGTGCTGTGTCAGTGTGGTTTGTACTGGTGTAAACATCTTCACTTCGTTGTACCTGATCAGCCCTTTTTCCTTGCATTTATGGAGTTGTTCACCCTTCAAAAACCTGTGGGCTCGTGAACTTGCTGCTTATTAACTAACTCTGTTCTCACTGAAGATCCTTCAATCTGTGTTGTATATGAGGGATTTCACTAATCCAGCTGAGAAAGAGCCTTTTTGTTGGTTGTACCCAAAAGCTCTGTGGAATGAAGGACCAGAAAATCACTGCTCTGTACTCATTCAGAGATGCTGGCTCTCGTATTAAAGTAGCAGAAAACACCCTTTAAAACACTGTGTGGAAGTGAGGGCATCCTGTCAGATACTAGGCTTTGATTAAATGGTGTAATACTGCAACTTCCACTCTGACAGCTGCCATTTTAATTTATTTCTGACTGACACTTAAAACTCAGGAGTACCTTGTACTGAGGGGTTTTTTTAAAGGGTTTAGCAGTAATAATTGTAAATAGAGTTTGCTGTTATTTGCTGTCTTCCTACACTTCACAGAACGTTGAAAGGGAACAAATGAATAATTTTGAAAGTATAGTCAAGAAAATATTTTCATATATGTAGGGTAAATGAACTGATCCACGGGGAGTAATCTTTTGGTTATGTGCAGTAGTTACTGCAATGAATGTGTTATAAGGTCCCTTAAATTCTTAAAAGCTGTGTTTTCTTTGGGATGCCAGAGGGGTGGGTTATTTTATTATGTTGTTCTGAGAACCAAGAGAATTTCTGCAGGAAGCTGATTGTGGCAGCACAAAGCAAAGGAAGTTGTCAGGATGTGGCCAGTGTTTGCATTGATCTCCAGGTGCACTGTTACTCTGTCTCGTTAACTGGAGGATTCTTTATGCTGATAAAAGTCAGGGGAGGTATGTGCCTTTTAGCTTTTATTCCCAGCCAACTTCATGCTGATGAATAATGAGATTTTAATAATGTCACATTATGGCCTGGGAATTTGACATCCAAGCCATGCAATTTGTTATGTTTTGATTCGGTGAAGCCACACGGGTTTTTATCAAGAAAGCAAAAAAAAAAAAAAAATTCACACATTTTATTGACCACATACAGTTGAACACTTTTTATTGAGAATGTATTATGAGTCAATACTTCCTTTATGAAGCTTTCCAGAAAGTCCATTTCTGTAGTATTTTGACATAATATTGGAGTTCACATCTCTTCATTGTAATAGAACCAGGAATTTTCTAGTGGCTGATCACTTTCTTTCATTAACTGAAATTACATGTTCTGAGACGAACAAAATTTGATTCCAAAATGTAAACTTTTGAAACCAGGACCTCTACTAAGCTGGTCAACAAGGACCTGTCTTGAGCTCGCTGTGTTAATAACTCAAACAGAAGCAGAGCACGACATTTTTGTTAGTTCATTGATTTGACTTAATTAGCAGTTCAGCAAGAGGGCTATAAGCCATAGATCAACTCAAATATTAAGTTTAATTTTGTGAGAAAATAACACTGTTAATAATGGCACTTAACTAGTGCTTACTTTCTAGTACACATTATATACATACAGAAGCATACAGTACACCTCCCTGTTCAGAGGTTTACATTTAAATGATACACTTTTAGAAATAATTTAATAAACTCTTTGCAGATTCTTTTTACATCAGTAGGCTGATTTTTATCTTGCATATATACAGTATTTTACTCATGTCTATTTAAATGTGTAATAGATAAGCCCCTATTTACAGTCACCAGAAACCTTCAGGTTATTTGAAATGGAAAGGCCCCATTCTTGAGAACTTTGTATAGTAAATATTTGTCTGTAAAAGTTCTTCCTAATTTATGATACTTTTTATTTCCTAAAGTATTTTACTGCACTTGCCTCTCTACTGTTCTTTATATAAACATTACAAAGCTCTCTCTCTTTAGGATACTGCTTTTTAAGAGATACCAGGTGAGGGTGCTGCAATTAAGTTCAGAATTTCCTTAAGAGAACAGCAGCCAGGCAGACCCCACAGCACAGTTTCTTTGAGGCAACTAATACATCAAATTAACTTTTAAGAGGTTGAGTGGATACCAGTCTTGTTCATTAAATTATCCAAGTTGTTGTATCTGTGATTGCCATGACATTTAATGTCTATCAAGGATACAGACAAACATCCGTAGCTCTGTTGCAGTAAGAAAGATTAAGAAAAAATCAGATTTGATACCCCATGGGTAAATTACATAAAAATCTGTCTTTCTACATCTCTTAAATAGCAGCTTCTATTTTACTACATAAATTCGTTTGTAATGTCGAATCACTGAATAAGATTTGGATCATTGTAAAGAAGTCAGTGATGAAGTAACCATGAGTATTGAATGGTACCAGGTGTGCAAGAGCAAGCAGGGATGGGAGAGAAATGAAAGTTAAACAAACTGTGCAGAGAAGTGAAAACGATAAAGAGAAATGATACAAGAGCCATGATCTGAAACTGGGAATTTAACACACAGAGAAAAGAGCAGAAATAAAGACAACAGTTCTCTTAGAGACAGAAAATAAGATGCCTTAAGAGAAGGAGGAAATGGAAGTGAGGAAGCAACATGGAAGTTGAAATTGCACTTAATGCTGCCTGCTCAGCCGCAGCGTTCTGGCAGCATCCCAGTTCTGAAAGCCTCTATTCACACCAGATAAGCCAGTTCCTCCCTGCTGGAACTCCTCCTGCATAATGGCACAGAATTTCTTTAACAGATTTTACGTGAGAGATTTAATGTGGTGCACTAAGAAACCTAATTTTCCTCAGATGGGAAGAAGGAGTCTGTTTGCGTGACGGCTCTAAGGAAAGGTTTTGTTCTTAAGCACTTCTGTGTGGAAGTGAGCCTGAATGCTCAAGATATGTAGAAATTCATGGAAAATCTCACAAAGGGGTCAAAACCAAGAAGGCAGCCAGTATCATGTATGTCAGCACAGAGGCACTATAAATGAGTGAGTTGGAGACAGTGATAAGGAACAGCTTCATTCCTTATCATGGTTCTCATCAACAGGCTAAAACTGACACCACCACAGAAACAGGTTATTTCCTCTGTAAGCTTTAAGGGTTAAAAATATTGAATAAAATATGAAAAGCTATTAAAAAAGTAAAGATTAATGGAAAGTCTTCCACCAGGATGTTGGTAACTTAGAGATGCTTGTACACAAAGAGGAGAAGCAAAGATTATGGGAAGAAATTGCTTGAAGGGAAAAGATCTGAAACGTCTGTTCCTCACATGCTTTTCATGTAGAACTTTAGTGTGTGCCTCTGCTGACAACTAGGACCAGTTACCAGATGATTGTGCTCTAAGCAGTGGGAAAGGTTCATGGTCTTGCTCAGTGGGTTTTTTTTTTCTATACCTGAAGCTTGAAAAGTCACATTTTTTTAACGAAGTCACATGGAATTTGAGTTGTGCTGTGACAGATTAAGCCACAAAATGATGCTGTAGCATGTATCAAGTGACAAAAATGTCTTGTGGCCCCACACCAGTGGGAGAGTATCAGTTTCACTTGTACCCCCCCTCCTGTCATTAATGCAACAGCAGCACAAGAACAGGTAGTTTTTGGGTCAGTGCTTTGTAGTTTTGTTGTTGAAACTCTATGTGCTTCCTGCAGCATGCCTGTGTTTCATACGTATGTCATATAATCAGTAAAATTGGGTGATCTGGATGGGATTTCTTCATCCCTACTGTGAAATTAGACTATACTGTGTATGCAAGAATCCCAATGGAAGGCTTTTTTGAGAGGTCAGCAAAGAGCTGTTGCTGACTGGGATTCCTATATTGGGGAATTTTATATGGTTTCCAAAACTCCAGTGATGTCCTAGATTAATGAGAGTTTAATTTATTTGTTGCAAACATATCCCTTGAAAATACAAAATTTTAATCATAAACATATTTATTTTTTACGATAATTACTCCTGTTACATGAACATATGTGGACCATAACACTTAGCCAGACAATCTTTACTAGTTAAATTGTGATTTAACTTTGTAAACGACTGTGTCCTTCATTTTAATATGCGGAACAAACATCTCTAAGTTCCCTCAGAATTAGTTAATAAATATTTCTGAATTCCTGAAATGTTTTAGGATACAAACAAAGCACTGGAAAATTAAAACACATTTTTGTTATTTGTTGTAGCTAAAAGAAAAATCAGTTTACCATTAACGTTAAAACAGGTTAGTTTGTGTGAGAAAATAATTTCTGAAAATAGTAAGTTAGGCTTCTTTTAGAGGGGATTCAGTGATGGAGAAAGAAATTAAATAATTTAATTTATAATTAACATTTACTATTTGGACATGTATAATTGGATAATATGATCTTCAGTAAAGATCATCTATATAATCTTCATTGAAAAATGCTATTTACTTCATCAAGGATAGCACTATCACTTCTTTGTACAGAAAACGAGGTAATACCTTTTTCTATACAAGATAACAAGGTGCTGTGTCTTCAGTCAAGACTTCAGTAAACTGCTTAGTGATTTCTTCAGACAGGAAGATCAGAGCCACGAAAACAGAGTCTGTCCTCTGTCACCAGTTCAGTGCACTGAAGGTATCAGATGTCACAGGTAATGCAGCACAGAGGCCAGAGCCTCACACCACTTCAGCCAACAGCTACTGGAAAATTAAGACTCTTGCATTCAACTGCAGTGGAAGCTCCTTCCAGCCTCTTGGTTGGGACTCTCTAATGTCTCTCCGAGTGCCAACGCAGCAGTGTCGCAGTCCCAGCACTGAGCACCCAGTGCTGCAATCACAGAGCGCCAGGGGTTGTGTCACACCTATGTCATGACCTGCTGTACAACTGTGCGCTCGTGAGAGCACCCTTGATTCCCACAGTGTATCTTTTTAAGCAAACGCCGTAATTTGTTGGGGAAGTTTTTGTTAATGTATCTGTAGAGCAGAGGCATGACAAAGCTGCTGGAGAAGGCCAGGAATTTTGACAAAATCGTGGCGAAGTGTAATATTTGAATGGAATTTACATCCGGAATCCTTCCTCGTAGGTTAGTAAACGTGCTTACCAAGAGAATAACATAATAGGGTGTCCACAGGGTGAACTGTGTGCAGACTGTGGCAATCAGAAGCCTGTGCACTGATGGATCCAAGCGCCCAGTGTCCTGATCCAGCGGCGTGGCCTCCTTGCGTATCCGCAGGATCAGCGTCAGCGCGTAGAGAACAGCGATGGCGGGTACCACGTACCCGATGAACACCATGATGGCATCTGCTGCTTCCTGGTTCTGCATCTTGGAGCACTCGATTATTTTGGTGGACACGTGGTTGCAGACGTAGAACAGGAGGGATGAAAAGCTTGTGAGCATGGCACCGCCCCAGATGAACCCACAGACGTGTTTGGTGTTGTACACGCTGGACATGTAAGTCCTGGGCAGAGCACGTTCAATGTAGTAGTCCAGACTGAGCAGCGTGGTGGAGTACATGGTAACTAATGATGAGACGTTGAATAAAATAAGGAAGGTAATATAAACTTCATTGTTGGAGTTCCAGATGGCCCATTTTGTATTGGCAAGACCTAGCAGGTACATTGGTGCCAGAGTGTTGATGATGAGACCGGCGATGGCAATGTTGACAAAATAAACATCTGGCATAGTCATAGTAGCTTTGTTGTAGAGGTTAACTAGGACCAGCAGGCCATTGTAACAAAGGCCAATTGGGAAACATATAATGAGGTAGAGTAGGGAAAAGATGGAAAGCACAAGGTCGAAGTCATGGCAGAGATGCTGGTCCTCACTGTTCTCGGTACTGTTGATTAAGGCTTCACAGCTCCACATAGTGATTTTAGCTTTTGTGTCTTCTTTGCTGGTTACCAGCTTTTCTGTAGAGAGAGAAACAGTGAAAGTGTTGTTAAAACACTACATTGTAAATGAAATGCAAAGTAATGTGAAGAAAGCATTTTGAACTTAAAAATTATACACATCACATAACTGACGTTGTTAGTCTTGAAGAAAGTCAGCTGTGATTCAAAATTTCCTCAGACTAATACATGTTCTGAAGTTCTAATTTAAATGAAACTAGTGGCAAATTAGTTAATCCAGGACACTCAGCAGACCTAAGTTGTAAACTATCTTTAAGTACTGATGTATATATGAATACTAATGCAATTTAAAAAAAATTGTCCAACAGTACCTTGTGTATAGCTAATAATACCTAAGGGTAACTACTGAAGAGTGGAAGGATATAAAGTGAAGCACAAATCTTCACAATACGATGGAGAATAGAGATCTCTTAAGCTTTTTCTTGAAAAAAGAATTTCTTAGCAGGCACATCCAAGGCAGTATGGTGGATGTGTACTGGATCACTGATAAAACTGACAAAGATTAGAGGATGCTGGGAAATGAGGTCTAGGGGGGGGAGGGTTGGTTTTGGTTTTTTTAAAATAGGTCAGTTTGTATTCAGACTTCCAACCTTATAATCATTTAGTTTCAAAAAAACAATGGACCTCTGTAGTCCAGGGAACCTAATATCAGGGCAGCCTGACTTTCCAAAAAGGCAAGAACAAGCTATCATTTCCTCTCAAAATAGCTCAAATTCTTTTCAAAGTATGCTACTATCAGCAGTTATGGTCCAGCCACCTTTGCTTTATCATCAGTAAAGAGATAGCATTTTAACTGAAACCAAGTGAACTTCAAAGCAGTTGTGTAAAGTCTCTTTCCAAAGTGCAGAAACAAGAAATAATCTCTGAAGTACAACTCAAAAGAGGCACAGCCTTAAAATCGTGGCTGTTACTCATGGCAGCCCATATCAGGGACAGTGCAGAGCTGGTGCAGCAGGTGATTTCCCACGTCACGTACCCTGGCTGCCACATACTCCCGTGGTTTTGTCTGCTTCCCTTTCAGCACCTATAGCAAAGTATAAATACACATACCTGGATTCTTTCCAGAGAGAGAGAGCAAGATTTAATCAATCCACAATAAACATTGTGCAATGAGAATGAATGCTACTAGACAACATGCTACACTCCATGAACCAGATGGCTAAATTATACTGTGTGGGGTCCGTAAGCATATGGGTACGTGACTGCATCTCCCTGGTGCTAATGCTTTGACTCTTCAGCTATAGTACAGCATTTGTCCCAAAATTGTGTCAACTTCCATGTTTTATTTCCCACTGCAGTTGTTTTGTTTGCATTTTTCTTCTAAGTACCATAAGCTAAGCCAGAAATCAGGCTAAAAATACAGTAATTTTAGCTGGGCAAGCAAATTTTTATTCCTCTGTCCCGTGTTGGATTTCCTCAGAGAAGTGGCTTCTGTGGCAGCACCAGTTCTGTTGTTTTCAAAGCTTGTTTTCACCTTTGTGGGAAAACTTGACTTTTTTGGTTCATTTTCTCATATCAGTTCTTCAGCTATACTGTTGTGTATGAGTGGACTGCATCGTATATTTATGTTGTCTTTCCATTCTCATTCTATTTTTGAGCACCGAAAACAACCCAGTTTGTTTTCAGGAAGCATCTGTTGTTTTAAGTTTTTAAGAAAGAAAAAGAAAAGCTGGTTTTTTCGCAGTTGAAGGGAACCAAAACTACATCTCATTGAATTGTTATAACTCGACTCAAGCAAAGCAGCTGGAACTAGATACTGCAAATATACGCATTCTGGTGAGTGCAAAGGTGACTAAGCACAGGCATGGATACAATCACGTAATTCCATTATGTAGGTTTATCCTTAAGCATGTAGCTTTGATTACTCCAGACTGAATTACATCAGCCACTGAATAACTTGCCTGTATATTGTCTCAGAAGATCAACAGTCTTTGCTACCAGGCTTTGTATTTTACAGAGCAGGGGGATGTCTGGTTTCACAAGTGGTTTTAGTCATCACTCTTTTTTTTTTCAAGTCCTCTAAGTGCAGTTAAACACGACAATTCTGTTTTAATGACAGAAATGGCAGGCGATTCATTGTTTTAAATAGCAACCCTAGGAAAATGACGATAATTACCTCTGAAATGAGCAAAAATAAAACCCAAAGCTGAAACACATTCTCAGATTTTCTTGACGACTCTTCAGTCCCCAGGTGAGGCATTTCTGCCGCTAAATCCCCCGTGTTTAATGCTCACTTACCAGCGAAGGCACTGAACCTGCTCGCCGTGCCGTGCCGCGCAGGCCCCGCTCCGCATTTCGCACCCGGCCGTGCCTTTTGTCATCCCCGAGGCAGCTCTGCCGCGCCCGGGTCGCTCCTCGGAGCCCTGCGTGCGGCACCGCGGCTCGCTCCGTCCCCGCTGACCCCTTCCCTGCGCGGTCACCGCGATCTCCGCAGCCCCAGGTTGCCTCTGTTGCATAAGCCAAGGCTGCAGGCTCTTGTTTACTCCAGTGCCCCGGCTGCGGCGGCCCCGGCGCTGCCCGGATCCTCCCGTTCGCACGCCCGGCACCGCAGCCCCGGCCCGAGCAGGCAGCGGCACCGCGCGTCCCGCCGGCTCCCACGGCCCCGCCGTGCTCTCCGCAGCCCTCTCACCTTTAATTCCCGCTTGGCCCTGCCCCGAGCCGCCCTCCCGAGGCACGGAGCCGGCGGCCGGGCCCCGGCGTGGCTCTCCCGGGGTGCATGGTGCTGGCCGGGCACCGCGCTGGGAGCCGCTGCCTGCGCTGCACTTGTTTTGCCTCTCTAAGTTACTCACAAGTTTCTGCTTGGCTTGGCAGGCGCCTGGCCCCTCCCTTCCCCCTGTTTACAGCCAGTTTCAAGAAGTGAGAGGCTGTGCTCGGAGCTGTTGGATCCAGCTCGGTTTGTAGTCTCTGGGTTTTCAGATTTAGTGCTTAAAAGTCCGCGGGGCGCGTAGGTTTGTTGTGGTTTTGTCGTCGGCGCTGGGGTTCTCCAGGGATGCTGCAGAGCCCGTGCCGTTCCCTGCAAGTGCAGTCAGCAGCCCTCGTTAAAGAGCGTGGGCTTTATTTTTAACTCGGGATGAGAATATGTAGCTTTGAGGTTTCATTTTTATGGGCCATATATCCTGAACAATCAGTATTTAAAAATTCCCATGCTACGAAATGCACAGGTGCTTGTGGTGTTGTCAAACATGAGCCAGCTTGTAAAACAAGGTAGGAAGAAAAGTTTCTGAGCGTTTACTTTGAATTTGGAGATTGTTTTGGTGTTGTGAAAAGGTGTTACGACATAACCCTTATTTTGTGATGGTGTTATGAGTTCCATTCTGCTTCCTTTTTTAAAAAGTTGATTAATCTCATAGATATTTGAACGTCACTTGCAGTTAATGGATGTGAATGTATATATTTTCCACAACTTTAAAATGGATCACTTCTTGAAATAGTTTTTGAACTGAAGATTGGTAATTTATCCCATACCGCATTTTGTACTGTGGTTGTTCCTTTGTTTGTATGGAAACTCCTCAGACTAATGAAATAAAGTTACTACCTTTGAAGTATGTTTTTAACTGATATCACCAACCAAAACAGAGAGCTGCCTTTTTCAAAATAATTTGTCTTATATTTAGAAATTCCAAGGCTTTATTCCATAGCAAATAAACACCAATGTAGCATCCCTTATTGAAAAAATAAGCAGGTGTTTATGAAATAAATACCGGAAAAACACTAAACCTGAGATTAGCTCAGTTGTTTAGAGCCATGATGCTGATAACACCAAAGTTGTGGGTTTGATCTCTGTTTGGGCCATTCACTTCAGACTTGGACTAGATCCTTGTGGGTCCCTTCCAACTCAGAATATTCTGTGAAGTCTAAAAATGGTCATCCAGTTTGTACTGAGTTACTCTATCTGACTGCAGTTTGTATTTAAAGGTTCATTACGAATATTGTAAAACCACTGCTGCTCCCAAATGGCAGAAAACTCGTCTGTTCCTGTTTGATACATAGTCCACAGACAGAATTGTCTGTGTGCTGTGGATAACTTCATGTTACAAACTGTATCATCAAGGTTTTGGTGCTTCAAAACTTTAGAAGGTCTTTAATCATCCTAAGTTCACCAGGGAAACAGCAAAGTAGGAAAGGTATTCATGTAGAAACACTTTTGGAGTGTTCGTACTTGGCCAAAAGCCAATTTCCTTGCACTCCATTGAAGCTGAAGGTGGTTTTATTTAGGTAACAATGTGTATGAAGTACTTAAGAAAAAACTTCTTGCAACACAGCACAAAAAGTTGAGAGCACTTGGTGGCAAAGATTATTTTAGAAAAGATGAGTAAAATGAATTTTAAATAATGAGAAAAAAATGAAGTTCTGCTCATCTGTATTACAGAGTCCATAGCTCCAGTCAGGCTTTTTCAGACATTTTCATTCATGATGCAGCACTAAGTTGCAGAGCAGGTTGGGTAAGAGTTTGAAGCATGACCATTCTACGCTTGGATTATTTTATTTGACTTAAAAAACCAACCCTTTATCCAGCTGCAGCAACGTCTCTTTGCTCTGCAGATTTTTTTGTTTGTACAATAAATTGTTTGTCTACTTGCTCTATTATCATCATCTGTCTGTGACGTAGCTCTTACCTGGTTTATCTGACCTCTGAATGTGTTTTCACAAGCTGTGGTACCATTATAAACTAATAGCTAATTAATTATTCCTAGCTAATAAAGCCGTTGCCAAACAAGGTTAAGTCTCTAAACATGCCAAACGCTTGCACCTTTGTCACGCCTTCTTGAGTTCCCACAGGATCTCTTAATTCCTACAGACTGAAACCAGGGGTTTCTGTGCTGCCTAGGGGGAGGCTGGGCCCTACACAGAGCTTTGCTGGGCAGCACAGATTTGCTTCAGATCTAGGCTGAGCCAACTGAAAATCATGGCCAGAAGTGCTGTTATGTGTATATAAACCATGACTTAGTAGATTGTCAGCTCCTCTTCAAGGTTTGAAAGGTGGTTTTGAAAGTGTCACGCTGAATATTACTTATGGAATGATTCTTAAAACTTTAACAAACAGATGATCAATATTTCTGGAGAATAACAAGCCTGCAGTTAGTTGTACATCATTGGGAACACACTGAATTCTGCAGTGCTGGAGAGTGAAGTGTCACACTGCTGTTACCTCTCAGTCTGGGTAACATGACATTTCTTTAGGCTTACTAGCTTATATACATACCACAGGGATTAACACATGACTTGTTGGCTGGATATAGAGAAAAGAAAAACTAAATAGCCCAGGTTAGATATGAGGGGGGAAAAATGCAGCAGTGCAGGCAAGTAGGTTTCAGAATATACTTTTCTCATGCAGTTGCTGAGTTGCTGCTCTTTATAATATAATGATAAAGCTCAGATAAAATGCTTTTAACATGAGTGGAGAAGAAAATCCTGCTTGATACTGGGGGCTGGCCTGAAAAACAGGCCCCTTCCAACCCTATCATTTATGTGTTTGTGGTGCAACCATTGACCAGTTTGGTGAGTGGGAAGTTCATAATTGATATTGGTTCCATTTATAATGTGGTTAATTTGGTGCAATGTAAGGTGAAAGAAGGCATGATGAACACCAAGAACAGTTGGTACAAAGTAGCATTGAATATAATAAGCCTGTGCTGGCTATTTGAAAAAGTACAAATCGAAAAGCAAGAGTAGGTCAGTTGAAAGAGAGGGAGCAAGGAGTTTGC
This sequence comes from Aleadryas rufinucha, assembly GCA_013397815.1. NCBI lineage: Eukaryota > Metazoa > Chordata > Aves > Passeriformes > Aleadryas > Aleadryas rufinucha. Next base: position 15,508 of record VZTH01016067.1, read on the forward strand.
CACCTGTGGCAAGTGAACTCATGGAAGAGCAGTCACCCAGACCTTCTGGTCCCACTGATTTCACTCTTCATTAGGCTCAGGTTTTGTTTTTCTAAACTCTTTCCCTTTACTGTATAATTTGCTTTAGTAGCAGCATAACAATAATTAATAATTAAAATAATAAATCCAAGATCTTTGACTTATATAACCCAACTCTTGCCTACTCCTGCTTGATTCTGCACAATTTGAGTGCTGTGAACCCATTTCCAGCTCTACAGGTAATTGCCTTCCCTTGGACCAGTGTTTTTCCTTTAACATTCCTTCTATCCAAGCATAAATCCTTATATACATTTCCTGGTTTCTCAAAATACCCCTTTAGTTTCACATCTGCTTGGCCAATGTTTTCCTCTTTATCTCTCCCTGATGAATCCCTTACAATTAACATTGCACCTCCCATCATTATTTGCTCATATGACACACATATGGTATCATATCCAGCTTATGACAGGGCTTCCAAGCATGACACACTTTCACTTCAACTTTGTGACTTTCCTGTGGGACATCTCAGGCTGTTCTTTGGTATTTTGAATCGGCAATAAAAATCGAGTTCTCAAGAACTGTAGGGGCGCATTTCTGTTGTACGTGGCACGAGTACAGAGACAGCCGTGTTCCTGAAATTGGTCTTTGCATTTTGCTTTGTTTGCCCTTTGAGGTTGCTCACTCTGCTTCTACAGAAATTCAGAATAGATGTTGTCTTCAGAACTCCTTCCTGTGGGCACCCCTCTCACTTGCTGGGTGACCTTTGTTGCTGTTCCACAGACGTTGGCAACCTTGTCTCATCTGTTTATCCTTTCATTCTGCAAGCACTCTCTTTGTGGTACATCATCTGCATAGCAGCTACCTGGTGATTTGGATCCTGCTTGTGCCCTGATAATCTGCTTACTGCCCCTGGCCTCTTGGCAACC
>VZTH01016079.1:0-121596 GCA_013397815.1 Aleadryas rufinucha
AAATACATGCCCTTGGCCACATTATACACTGTAACCTAGGACACGTTCCTATCAGCATTTCCTGAGGTGTGCTGCAAATGTGATAGGATCTCAATGTTTTGTAACTATATCCATCATTAGAGCAGTTTCTACAGAGCAGATAAGATCAAAACAAAAGCTCACTGACCCTCTTGCGTTTCAAGATTCCATTATCTTTATTACAGAAATCCCTGAATGCAGCTTACCTCCCATTACATATTTAAGTCCATTTTGTCTCTGACACTCTTTAATTCTCTCAAGATCTGAAAGCACTCTTTCTCTATACTTATTAATTTTACATGGTACTTTGAGACAAGTTAATAGTAGGATCCAGTTCATCTATTTTCCCACTGTTGGGGAACCAAAATTCATGGATTGCAAACCTAGTGCTAACAGCAAAGGTATTCAGATAAAGCTGATTTTCTCCAGCTGTGTCAGAAAGCTAAACAACCTGCTGCTCCTGATCCCTCCAATTTTGTTCTGCTCTGTGGAAGACGGTAATCAAACTCACAAGTATTACAAACTTACAATATAACTTTCTTTCCAACTGCTACATAAATTATGATATTGCAATTTATATCTGAGGTTCATATGCTACCACATTGATACTATCTGCACAACAGAGACATAGATTGATTAGCCAGAATATACTGCACAGCAGCAGCAATTCTCCTTCCTTGGAAAGGTAACAGGCTTATGAGGAAAAGGAGACATCAGGGAAGTACCATATAGTTTTGAATAGGAGGATTCTTTTTCTTTCTGTGCCACTTCCAATACCTACTCTGAAGGCATAGGTGATACAAGGAGACATGGGCCATGCTGTCGTCTTTAGACACCAGTGTAATACAAACATTTACCTCACAATTTCAATTCAGGTATTATTAATTAACACAGGAAGCCACAAAGCAGCTTGCAATGAGTGATTTATTTAGATAACACACCACTGCTGTATTTGAGATTAGTCTAAAACAAAACAGTAAGTTTCTTATCATTATTTTCAGTTCTGAAGTTTACTGAAGTAAACTCCCACCATTCACAAAAGTATAGCCATGTGTAAAGACTGGATTCATTGCAGAGATTTTGATTTTGTTTCCACCTGAGTAACATGCTGTGAGTCCCCTTTGGGATAACATTATAGTGAAGAATAGGGCCCTATCCTGAGAAAGTCATCTCTCACTGGGACAGATGCAGAAGGAAGGCGGGTTAGAGGGAAACCCAAAAAACCCCAGAGTCTTTGGAAGCAAAACCATAAGATCATGGAGTTTTTAATCCTCAGTGGAGGATTTTAATGTCCTGGTGCCCTTTTGGAGAATAAAGAGTATTAGATCCCCATGCATGAACTGAAGACTTTTAGGAAGATGATGACTTTGCAGAAACTGTCTAGGTTATGCCACAGACTACATGCTCTCACCTAATGTTTGCATCAAGGCATTCCTCATGCACACAGATGTGAAATCATAACTAGAAATACTGCAGCTGAGCCCTTGCCTGGCTTATTGAAAGGACGGAGCTGCCATGGTCATGAACTGAGGGCACCCAAGTTCATGTCGCCCTGCACTGTGCTGTCCCAATTTGCAGCTTGTGTCCTTGGCCTGAGGTTCTGAAGGCAGCTTTGTTCCCCACTCTGCCCACTAACTGACTCAGTACCCACCTCCCCTGAGCCTTCTGGGGCACACTGAAAATTAGGAATTTTCTGGGAGGTTGGCAGGAGAGATTTGCTAAAGATATGAAAGGAATTGTGTGATACTGCACCTCCATCAGAGGGGAAAGCAGTCCATCTTCTATCAGACTGCTCTCTACTGCCCCAGTTGTAATAACCACTGGTCACACCACGGCTCAGAAGACACAAACAAGTCACCTTATTTTCTCTATCAGTGGGATTTTTAATTATTTGTTTTAAATAGTTTGGTTTGGAAGGGGACCTTGAAAATCATATCGTTTCAACTCCCCTTCTGTGGGCAAGGACACCTTCAAATAAAGCAGGTTGCTCTGGTCTTGAACACTTCCAGAGATAGGGCATCCACAACTTCCCTGGGTAGCCTGTTACAGTGCCTGACCATCCTCACAGTTTTTTCCTAGTATCTAATCTAAACCTTTTTTTTCAATTTAAAAGCATTTCTTCAGTATCTTCCTTCCCATCAGCAGCTGGTTGAGCATTTTACCCCAAAGCAAAGTGGCGTCCTTTTTATTTCCTTGTGAAAGTGTGGCCCCAGGGTCTGACCATGAACACTCCCTGCCTTGCCTTCAAGCCTCTTCAGGCATTCTGCACAATCTTTCACCCTACAGCCAACATAGTTTCATCCCACATGGTTGCCCACTTGGGGCACCAGGCTGCAGTGGGCTGCTGGCACACACCAGGAGACTCTGTGCCAGAGAACATCATGTTCTGTGGGCAACAACAAGGAAACACAACAAAAACACCAACAACCAACCATGGAAAAAAATACAGGTTTCTAGATGTCATGCAAGAGAACGGAAAGACTGTGGTAGTGAGCTCCAGGAAAGGCTCAGCCATGTCCAACAGAATAGCAGCAGTCCTGTGTGTAATGCTGCTGTTTGCTGCTTGTGCTGCTTTCCAGAGTGAGTATGTTATCCCCTTGGATCACAGCTCAAGCCCAAACTGCATCACTTCACTTGGGCTAAAGATCCGCTTTGCCATCTCAAGTGTGACAAACAAACCTCACGCCCTTGAGCAGCTGTGAAATGCTGCACAGCTTCCCTGCTCCAATCCCAAGCTGACTGCAGCTTGCTAGCAAAAGGGAATGATCCACTCCAAAAGTGCTTACAAGAGCTTGGGTGAAATGTTTTAGCTACAGCCAATGTTAAATGTCTACTGTTGCCAATCGGAAAGTCAGAAAGCCCACTAAAATCTGTAATAAAATGAGTAAGACTAAAGTTAATGACTAGAAGATGGGTTTATCATGGGAGGAATTCTTACAAAAGCAGGTGTAGTGATTGCACCTGGAACACAAAAATCTAGAACAGTTGCTACATATTGAGATTATTTCAGGACATAAAAAGTAGGGAAGAAGCTGGAAAAAATATGTACTGTATCACATATACATAGGAAAAATTACATGTTCTGAAAAGGGCTGTCATGTCCATATTGTAATTGTAAAAGCTTTAAGATATCAAACACGTTACTTTGCTACATACTGGCACCAACTGAAGTGTTAGACAACACCTAGGGTTTCTTAGATGCCATTGAAGGTTCAATTGGCTTGAAGAACAGAAATGACAAGTTTCACTTCAGGCAGAAGCCAGCATATCTTCTTCCAGAAAAAAGACAGATGTATCTTTTAAAACCTTTATGGGATTTATTATGGTGGTGCCCGTTAGCATCAACATACTTAAGGATGTGTTACTATTTTCATTATAAACCTCTACTTCAAAGTGTTTTATAACTCAGCTGTAAACACATGGCACTTGCAGGGACAGACACAACTCATCTGTTTCTATATCAGGATTTTAAAGAACTGTGCATGCGCGCACACATACGTAAAAAAATGGTGGCATCCTAGTTTTTAATGCAGTTCTGTAGCCCAAAATTATCTAAATGAAATGAAGGAATTGCCTTCAGCCTCTGACATCATAGCTCTTGACTTCTATTGCTCTCATGTTGTAGCCAGTTATAGTTCGTTCTACAAACTTTAAAAGCAACTGCTGCTAGACAGGAACCACTTCTTCCACGGGTTCTAATGTTACTGCTGCAGAGGCTTTATCTGAGGAGGGAGTCTCCCTTTTCCTCCCCATGCACATTTCTGCAGCAGGCCTGCAGTGAGCTATTTGGTAAGCAAGCAAGCAGTAGTCTGAAAAACTAATTTAGCAGGCACTTACAACAGCAACCTCTAAACAGGAGAATTGTTTCAAACAATAGGTTGAAAAGAGCTTTGATACATTTGCAGAACATCAGTGAGTCAAACAGAGCTGCCAAGAAGCAACTTGTTGAAGTTTTATTTTTCACTCCTGTTCTGCTTTTTATTTTAACCTGTTATAATGAAAACAAAGGAAATGAAATGAAAAGTTTCTCCATTTAACAAAGCCTGGAGGTTCCCTCTCCAGCTTCCCTGGCATACTCCCTCCTGCCCAGTTCTGAGATGTGCTGTGTTGGACACGGGCATGGGTCTCTCCAGGCAGAGCAGGATCCATCAGTGGAGCTTTGCAGCAAGGGGTGGAAGTGGAGATCACCCCAGCAGCTCTGGGCAGATGTCTCCTAGGGTGACACATTTTGCACAGGAGATCCACCTCACACATGGCTGAATAGGCTGTGCACTCCACTGGGCTTCTAAACCCTCTTGATAGTGAAGTACTTCATGGAATTTAACCATTGAGCTAACAGTGATGACTCACATACACAAGCTCAGCTGTAAGATCCCATATCTTACTAAAACAGAGCTAAATCCAAAGACAATTCCAGACTTACATCTGGTCTTCATGTTAGGAATCCCTGCCATTTGTCCAGTATATAGGGTAAGAATTTGTGGAACAAAATGCAAAAGCCAGATGTATTTAGTCTTTTTGAATTACAGCTTCCAGAGATCAGTGTCTTGTATGAGCTTTCAGTAACATGAAGAGGTCTCTGCAGTTAGCTGCTGAACATTAAATAAATATAGCATGCTGGAAACCACCACTGTCTGGAAGAGCCAGGCATCAAGGATGCACTGCACTAAGCAAGGAATATTCTTTATAGCAGAATTCCAAAACTCTGTAATTTCTGAACTTAATCACAAATCCACAGTGTTGCAATTCAGTAAACATTTTAATTACCCCCCAATTCTTACATACAGAAAATCACCAGAACTGCTGGCAAGTTGCAACATCTGCAGAAAGCGAAGAGCTGCACTGTGGCGGTGGCCCAACCCACTTTCCAGGTGAATGACAAGTGGGTTGATTTCCCCGCCCGAGACTCCACCTCTGAGGGCGGATCGGAGGAGGAGATAAGGCTGTGATGCCACCGCCTACTAGGTGTTCCCTTGAACATGTCTCCTCCCTGGTTTCTAGAACCCTCTCTCTCCCCCGGTTCCTTATTAGTTAGTAGGNCAGAAGAGCATTCACTTCAAACAAAGGCAGCAGTCAGTCAGGCTCATGGATGGGATGAGAGGACCCAACACAGGGAGGCTGTAAGGAAGATCTGTAATCTCTCTCAGTCACATGCCCTGCACAAGGCTCAACCTGCTGCCTGAATCCTCACCACTGTTTGGACAGTAGACAAGCAATTACTACTAGTGAAAAGAGGGAATAAGCAGTTTTTCCAAGGCTACCTATGTCCATGGCTTATCAAGACATGTACTTAAGGACAGAAACAAACATGCTGACTCATTGTCTTGTTCCCCTTGCTGCCCTCTGGCCCGGCTATAGTATGTCCTTGCAGGACGACCATGGATATAGGTATCAGCTAGACAACTCAGATGGTTCATGCATTGGTCCACAAATGCTTCACCCAACTGCAACAACTGAAGAAAAGCTTTGGCCCATGGATAATAGCCATGTTTGGGCTTGTACACCCACACAGACACACACATTGTCCCCACACCATGAGGTGAGTCTACATTTGTCTCTGCTGAGCATGCTCACCTCTAAGTGCACACTTGAGCGGCAGCGAAAACAAAACCACTGTGAAATTACGGGCAAATTTAGGTCCTGAACTCAGCAGATACTAAAGCTCAGAGCTCTCAATGCAGCTGCAATTCTCAAGCACCTGTCCAAATGCTAGACATGTCTTTCATTTTCTTTCTTATCAGTGGAAAACAGAGATTTGAGATTGCTGCTTGTAATAGATAACCAAGAAGTATTGTAACTAATGCAGGGTGAGCAACAAGATAGTCCAGGGTGACTGCCAATGTGGCAAGCGTGCCAGAAACACGCTGTTCTCCAATTCAGCAGCACAAACAGGTGCATAAACTAGCGTTTTCATACTGGGCTCAACAGAGTCAGTGCCATTTTAGCACATCCAGTTAGGTCTCCCACACACACTCACAAACTGCACACAGATCATTTGGGTACTAAACAACTGGCAACTAAAAGAAAAAATCATCCTGTCTGGTTTGTCTAAACTTTTCTAGGAGTGGAGAATTTGTGCCTTGGCAGTGCATACGCTTAGTGATGCACTTCCAGTTCTTGCCAGTAATTACTGTTTTCTTGATTTTATTCTCTGATGAAAGACCAAATGTTGTAAATTATTGCCTTAAAAAAAAAATACTATTTAGCATCTGGCTTTTACTGCCTGCATTTGTTGTGCAAGGAAGTCCAAACGCTCACAAAATGAATGACTGATCAAACTCTGATTAGTGCCATATTACTTCCTCATGAGCAGTGGCCACTTCTTCTGCAACTGAGGATAGCACATGCAGCCCCCAATTACCTCTGAGGTGCTGTACCTTACCAGTGTTAGGCTCAAGGCCTCCATACAAAGTCAAACTGAACGCAATCTGGACAAACTCTACTTGCTACACTAAGGTAATGCAGTCCAGCAGTTTTGAGAGGAACATGGTATAACATTATACAGACCATGTGACTGGTGACATAAAAAAAAAGAGAATTGCTGAGATATGAAAAAAGCCCTGGATCATTCCAGATGGAGAATACAGTGATAGCTGGGAAAATGCAGGCTGTGAAACCAAAGCCACCATGCAGTAGTTAAGTCTTTCTCACATGGACTTGCCTTCCCATAAAATACCAATAGGTTCAGAGCAGGTGAAAACTCTTGAGTACAGTCTCCCTCTACAATCACCACTCCACAAGGCAATGCTTAAGTTTCTTTTTCAGTATTTTGGTATCATCTCATACTAATATTTCCGAACATGACTATTTAGGAAATATATAATGGGAATAATAATGAGAATAATATATAATGAGAAACATTGCAGAACATCAGTGAGTCAAACAGAGCTGCCAAGAAGCAACTTGTTGAAGTTTTATTTTTCACTCCTGTTCTGCTTTTTATTTTAACCTGTTATAATGAAAACAAAGGAAATGAAATGAAAAGTTTCTCCATTTAACAAAGCCTGGAGGTTCCCTCTCCAGCTTCCCTGGCATACTCCCTCCTGCCCAGTTCTGAGATGTGCTGTGTTGGACACGGGCATGGGTCTCTCCAGGCAGAGCAGGATCCACATTATATGATTCTCATTACATGATTTAGACGAAGAATATGAAAGACCTGCTGAATGACTAAGTAGCAGCCAAGCCATACTGCTCAGAAGAGTATCAAAGGCCTTGCCTTGTAGGACATAGTGTTTTTAAATCAGACTCCAGATTTTCAAGAATGGTTGGACAGGCTCAGTTTTCAAAATTAAAAGTCCCCAGACCTTGCAGCATGACAGAAGTGGAGATGATAACGTCCTGAAGGATGTAAAAATTGCAGGCTGCTGGAGAACAAGTATGCACTGGGTCAGACATTTCTATTGACGCAGAAGATTGGTGGAGCAAACACATCCTGAGTAACCAGGCGGAGTCTTTCCATGCTACATCTACACCATACCTGGAATCAGTCACCAGGTAACTAGGGAAAAAAAGTTTTAAAGTAAGGAAAGAAAACACCATCTTAAAATACCTCCTTATCCTCTCTCCCACCAACACCAGCTGGAGAGGGGTGATGGTTGTCACAATAGTGTGAGAGCTGCCTTTCACACATTCATCTTCATAGTGCAACAGGCAGAGTATGAGTGTGAAGAAATTCCTCTCCAAGTACATTTGCTCATTTCAGGAACAAGTTAAAATGTCTTCCACTCTGATTTTTATTTGGGATATTTTTAATTAATCTACTGATCTACTAAACATGTTCAAAGCGTCTATTAGGGGCACAAAAGACATCATGTTTTCTTCAGAAGCCACAATTTCCATTCATTTAAGTGGCCAACTCCCATTAGGAGTTTTACAAATGGCATCTTGCTGGGAAAACATTTCATATAAATTTCCCTGTTGCAACCTTGGCCTCCTGAATTGGTTTGGTTGTGCTGCTCAGGATTCCTCAAGATGTAGGCAAGATGGCCCAAGCAAGGCCAGCCTTTGTCCCAAATCCTGCCTTCTCAGAGGGGACAGAAAGCTTCAGGGACACCATTTGATAAGAGATGAGCTGCCATTTGCCTGACTCTTGCATGGGCATAGCAAAAGCCAGGCAATATAGTGTTACAAACAGACATCATGCTGCTTAACCTAACATAGGTCGTCTGGAAACGAAGGCCACAAACCCCAAATGATTTTTCCTGCCCACTGACCAGGCATTATTTGGCACTACTTCTCTTGCTACTGCTTTTCTTATAACTAAAAGGCTTCCCAAAAGTGTCTGTCAACATTAGCCTTGATGTCATTCCAGCAGCTTCACCAGAGGAGTATTTAGCTCTGTCCTTAATCACCCTCATTCATTTTTGACTTTCCAGCATCGTTCTGTGAACAGTGATGTATCTTTGATGCCTGAGACACCAAACCAAGACTTCTCTGTGGTCGGACAAACAATTCCAAGGTCAGAGTGGTAGAAAGGCAGACAGTACTGGTTTTGCACGTCAGCTGTGGCTGCTCCCTGAGGCCTCATGAACTCACCAGCCCCTGCATCAGCTCACCCTTCTCATTCACTGCTCCACAGACACTTTCAACTCCACGGACCGTGGTTACCAAGCAATAGCTCTGTTGCTCATTTTACATCATCAGACCACAAGTACATCACCTTCCACATAAACATTTTTCCAAATACAAAGCTCTTTAAATTACATACGTAAAAGGACAAAGGCTAAAGAGGAAGTAGAAAAATCACAACCATGAAATGCATTTGTCACAAAATTCAGTAAAAGACTCATTGGGTGGCTTCATGATTGTGGTACTTCCTAGTCATAATTGCTCTCTACCTCAAGAGCTATAGAAATTAGTCAAGGTTATCTTTAGAAATAACTTGTGCTTTGTAGTCAATATATGTTAATAGAAACTTAGATCCTATGACCCTAGAGTTGTCTGCAAATACAGCAGCTGATGTAATTTTCTCTTGAAGAAGATTCTTTTTCTCAGGGCATACAATGCTCTACTTTTAGTAAAATACGGGATACAGATAGTACCATAAAGATGGACTGCAAACATTTCAGCTGACAGGTAGGTGCTACTTGATGATGACTGCCCAGAGTGTTAGCGGAGGCAAGACTCATCTTCCCATGTGTGGTATGGAGTGCACACTGCTCCACAGGAGGCAGATCCCAGCAACCTCTTCTCATGAGTAAAGTTGTATCTGACATTTTGCTGTCTCTCCAGGTAAGACAGTTACAAAAGCTTTCTGTTTCACATCCAGTATAATCTTGCCTGTGGCAATGCAAGGATCCAGCAAAACACATTGTGGTTTATGCTCCTTGTTTCTCCACTTACTGTTGCACCAAGTACAAACTTTAAATGGGGCAAGCATTTAAAAGGATGGAAAAATATTTGTCTGTGAATACTTTATCTCTAGCCAAAACTGCAGAGCAAGAGGACACCTGAAGGTATGATACTTCTGAATTCTGTAAGGTATCAGCTATACTGCTATTTTTCCGAATCATATCCTCCAATTAAAATTAGACGAACTCCTACAACTTTTGTTTTTAAAGCAGAAATGGAAGGTTGTAGAACTTTTCAGTAAAAAAATCTGCATTTTTATCAAATTGAAAGCATCTCAGTTGAAAAAAAAATTACTACAAATTCACTCTAACTACACCTCAGAATACAAAATTTCCGTGTAAGCAGCACCCCAGTTTTGCTGAACTTGTTACTTACACCCACTTACATGAAAATCTGAATTGCTAAAAAAAATCCAAAACAACTCCTGAAAGGAAAAGCTCAAACTAATTTGACAGAACACTAAAGAAATATTAAAGAATGACTTTCAGACTTTTGAAAGCCTCTAGCAAGAGCCCTCAGGTTCTTCTTCTTTTGGTGGATTCCTCCTGCCTTCACAAGAGCAAGGACATATTGAGGCATGTTTACTGGAGAGACTGGCCAAGCCTCTGTTGGTTCTTGAGGGCTTATAACATGGTGTAAACTGCACTGCACGGCACCAGTACAGGCACAGAAGAGATTTTACTCAGTCATGAAAATAAGCCAAACAAACTTCCATTAGTTCTGCAAGAAGCAGCCATGTCCTTGTCCAAAACAGGTGAAAACCATCACGATGGCATTTAAATTTAACGTTTGGTCTTCAAAGAGGCTTCGGTTTTCACTCTTTCAGCTTCAATCTACATAATCCACCATTATCCTTACTGCGGCATGATAAGTAAAGTTAAAAAAATCCCCAACTAAAATAACCACCAAAAAAAGCAACCACGCAAACTCTATTACAAAATGGAGTGGTATTTCCTCTTTTCCTTACTGTGCCACTGCCTATGACAGATAATTCATCTAGAACAAAGTAACAACCCAAAAATGTAATAAGAATTCAATACTTGGAAGGAATTGAAGTCACAGAATGTAATAGAATGTTAGCACTATTAGGTCAAGACATCTAAGCTGTTAGCAAGATTTGGTGAAAGGCTCATATTTTACATGACAATTGTACAAAGATTCAGACCTTTTCCTTCTTAATCTTCAGTGACGCAAGCCTCACTGTCAGAATTCATGGTTACACTGGTGTCTCTGATAGTTGTTTACTGCATACTAATTCTCTTTTCACCTGAAGACACTAAAAAAAAAAAAAAATTGAAGGTGTTCAGATCATGTATCCAAATATTACATCAAGTAACATTCCTAAGACAATTAAAATGCTGGTAAAGCAGAAAACTCCACTTCAATTTTCAACCATGTCATATTCCATCATTCTCTAAGGGCTAGAAAATCCACACAATTCCTATGGAGTAACGGCTCCAAAAAGTAGAAATATCAGCTATTAGCTGATGAGCAGGAACTTCATGCTGTGTGGAATGAGCTGCATGACTCAAAATAGACAAAACACTTTAGAAAAGCCAATTGATGAACAGAACTGTCCTTAAATACATCTGCAGCACATCTCAACTCTCATGGTCGCTCAAATAATCCAAAGCGGAAACACACCCACATACACCCAGAACCCTACCAGGATGATACGCCAAGGCTTACTGTTTGATGTACAGAACACACATCTTCAGACATGGGCAGCATTTGGCCCCTCCTCTGAAGCACCAGGTCTTCTTCCACCAGCAGTTGTGAACACTAGCATTCCTCAGCAGATTTTTGAGGAACACAAAATTTATTTCCTGGACTTGGTGGTCGTATTGCATACCACCACATGGCACTGAAGTTGTAAGATGGGCATGCAGATCTATGAACTCGCTGTAACACAATTCAAATCCAGTAACAGACACCATTAAAGGAGGCAGAATAAACTTTCAAAAAACTAATTTTAATCAAAACAAAAAAATTGTTGATCATTAACAAGTTTATAAAACAGTGATTTAGTTACATAAATAAATTGATATCAGTGTATCAAATCTTAATTACTTTCAACTTCATGAGCATGTTTACATGGGTGATGAAGTACAACCTTTTTACCTATTATAATAAATAAAATGGAGAGCATGAAATAGTTTTTCTAAACAAAAATACCTACAAACATACCTCTAGCATGTTCTCTAATGAAGGGAACAAGAGACACTGGACAACTTTTGCACCAAAACATAAAAACTGCTTTAAAAAGCACAAGGATACAGAACCATCAGCTAAAGTAAAGACACTATACTGTAACCAAAGTTGGTACTTAATATAATGAGCAGTTTGGTAGTTAGATCTCCAGTTTGGTTATTTTAAAGCATTAAGACAAGGCAAGATAGAAGGCTGCTTTTGTTTGAGTAATTCTAGAGAAAATAAAGTATATTAAAAAAACAAACTGAAAAGTAGAACAGTCATACCTACACAACTTTCTGTCCTGCACAAAGTCAAAATACCTATGCAGAATATATATATATAATATATATATATGTTATTTGTGCACAAAGGTTAGCTTATTATTAGCTCACTGCAAAGGCATAACGTATCATGTCAATCATTTTGGAAAACATTTTGCGTTTTGTGTCAAAAAGGATATTCTTTAAGTCTTCTAGGCTAGGAGGCACAAACCCCAATTCTGGCATACTGTATTCTTAATGCTAAGGCTTGCTGCTCTGGCTGTGTATTTCTGTTGTCCCTCTTTACTATAGTGCCTGTTACAAGCATGTGTGTATGTGTGTATACATATACATGTATACACAGGTTGTATAAATATATATATATAAAATTTTCCCCAATAGGTATCAGTCCAACCATGCAATCCAAAAGGTGGCTCTGCATAGATGCCCAGCATATAGTTCACCACCTGAGCCAACCCTGAAGCAAGGCGCACTTTAGTCCTTCTGATAGGGCTTTTTTTTTGTTTAAAACCAAGCTACTGCAGCTTCAAGTATTTTGCATTACATAGATTTTTTTATAAATTAGTTAATGTTATATTTTTCAATATTCAGACATATACTATAATATATATACAGTACAATAAATGCTCTCATTCTTTTTTTAATTTTTTTGATAAATCCCTGAGAATGTATGTTGACAGTCGCTAAGTTTCCACATGCACAAGCATTGTGTGCCATGCTTCTGGATGAACAGCACTGCAAAGCCACGTGGTCAGCCTTTTAACTATTAGTATTTCATTTGTTGGTTTGTTTAAATATGCTGAAATGTAAGGATGAGTTACGAAGGAGTAAAGCTGAATCCATTCGAGGTACTTATCGCAGGATGGAGGTGTTTTGTTTCATTTTTAAAGCCATTGCAATATATGTTTGTTTTTGAGGCTGTGAACATATACAGAAAGAACAGGAGAGCAATGTGGGCTTTTGCCACTTGACAACATATACTCAGTGTAAACCAAACCTTTTTTAACCTCTCTCTCATACAAAACAGAAAAAAAGAAAAAAAAAATTAAACACACAAACTTTCACAACATGACAGTTTAGTCTGCAAACTCAATATAACTATACACATATAATACCGGTGTGGCTCTGTTTCTTTAAGTTAAAAAGGATACAAAGGCAGGCTCAAGTAAAAACAAATCACCCCTCCCCCCAAATCCCCATTCACTCATTTTCATCAACCAAACCGTTCACGAACCAGCATCATCAGTTTCTTTTTGCCTTTGTAGATTTGTTTTAGGTTGTCAATAAACTGTGTAAACTGGATGTGACCATCATGAGCCATTAGGAAGGTCTCTCGTGCCTTGCTGAGGAACTCTATAAACTCACTATAGTGTCGTGGGCTGATGTGAGTGAGACGTGAATGAGTTGTATTGATGTAGGCTCCGATTGTGGCATCCAAGAGTTGCCGTAAAGGGGCTTTGTCCAGTGACATGAGCTTACCAGAGTTCCTCCTTCCATGAAGTCCCACCATGCCAGGAGTGGTCAAAGTACACCTACGCAAAATGTCCGACAGTACTGTTGCACACTTGACACTTTTGACCACCAGAGGTATTATAGCTGCTAGCTCATTTTTCCCAAGGGAGTGGCTGAGCGCACATGCCCACAGAACGTCATTAATGGCAGGGTGTGTGTCCTGATTGTAACTCAGGTTGAGATGTGTCATGGCCAAAGTGGCCAGTTTGTAGGCCCGCATGGGGTAACCACGGTGCTCCATGTATCGTGCTATGGTAAAAAGCTGCGAGTAGCTCATGCCAGTTGTAGCAGCATCTAGAACGATTTGGTAAGCGGTCTCAAAAGCTATGTGATCCTTTTCACATAGGGTCAGTGCAGAGAGGGCACAGTTTTGAGGATCCTTCATGGCACACTGAAGAGCAAGCGTCCTAGCACTGCCGGCCAGCTTCTCCTGCTGATGGCAGTCCAGATGCAGACGGACGATGGTGCTGTTGGACATCACTGTTGTAGCAACAATACTAGTGGCTTCTGTTGGAGTGAAAAGTGTAAACCAGTTTTGCATGATACTATCCAGTGCATAAACACCTGGAGAGAGAAAGAAAGGATTAGCCACAACTGATAAAGCCCAGCAGATAGAAATGTTCAGCAGGAGATTATATTTCCCACAAAGTCTAGAAGGTTACCAGTACATCCCAGCAAGAAAGGCTCACACACAGCATGGCTAGAAAAGGACATTAAAACCGAGACTATTGTGCAAACTCTGCAGCAATCACATAAATCCAGAAAATAACAAAAACAGCCTGAAAGACAAGCTTTAATCTCCTGTTGTGACAGCTGAGCTGTTTTATTTCTTATTTAAGACAATTTGGGTAAAATGTTCTGGCTCATTTGGTCTCATCATCTCACTCAATAGCAGCCCTCACCTTGCACTGGGGCAATTGCAACCTCTTTTCTCACCGTAAATCTCAAGGCACAGCACATATGAAAAGTAGGCAAAACAGCTTTCGTAAGAGAACGCCATGGCATACTTAAGCAGAACTTACTAAGCACACCTTAAAGCAATCAAATTTGGAAGTACATGATCATCAAGATCCTTATTAGGGAAATACAATGAGCAATATAAACTACTGGATATTATATTCTCAGTGCCACTGTATTCCCAGTGTGTTTGGCAGGAGGAGGAAGCACTGACTGACTGGTTCCATAAACTGAACCTATAGCTAACTGGAGTGCCTTATTGCTAGAGGCAGTTTACACACATTTCTGAGCCCACTGAAACCACACAAAGAAGTCTTCATTTTCTCTGCAGGACTCTGCTTCCCATGAATCCTTTCACTCATTTGCAACAACACAGCATAGCAGAGAATACCGTATCTTCATTTAAATAAACAAATTCCTAGCATTATCATATTGATTCTTTACTGTGTTGATTAAGTCACAAGAGTACTTTCCATGACATTATAGGTTCTTTATGGGACACTTCTATTAGAATATGTAAATCAATTTAAAGCAGTATTAAACCCAGTATTTTATTTGCTGAGATGCAACTGCACAAAATAATACTCAGGCACTAATATCTCTAAGATAGCCTCAGCAAAAATTATCTTAGCAAAGATATAAAAGCAATAAAACAAGAACATTGCATGAATATTTGCAGACACAAACCACCTTCTGGCTGAGGGCACACAAAGGCAAAGCTCTATTTCCCGCTATTCACAACAATATATTCCCAGCTAAGCATAAAGCAAAGAATTAACTAATCCATAGAATAAGCAGCAGCAATCCTCTGAAGTTCTGAAACTCGAGAAGCATCTGTACAATACAATCCAACTCAGCTATACGAAGAAGAAAGAAACACAACAGCAAAACATGCTCTCCAGAAATACCTTTACTGACAATTAAAATGGCTCCATTATCCTAAGTACTTAGATTGTTCCCATCAGCATTGCTGCTGATTTTTGATTTTTTTTTTAACAGCTATACAATTTTTAATACACTCCATTTTCAGACTCTGCATCCTCACCTTGAAGATGGTAAACCTTAATACAGAAGGCTTATGCGATGCCTCATGAAGACACACAGGAAATCGATGTCAAAGCCCAAAAATGATCAGAACATGCTACTTGAGAGACCACTGTTCTCCCACTTCTGTATTGAGTATTTTAGGTATTGAGTATTTGCATATGGGTACTTCCCAAAAGTTATGCACACCCCCACCTTATGGGGGAAAGAAGTCACACTGCATTACTCAAATATTGTCTCACTTGCTTTGTGCCTAAAAACACCCACTAAACACTGCCATAAATGTGTTCTCACCAAAGGAACTTTAGAGATGAACATAAAGTAGGAGGCATTTGTAGAACTTGGGTGCTGACAAGGAAGATCAAGCCCTGTAAGAGCAGCTGACAAGAGAAACATACCTACTTCTGTTGCACATGTTACCAACCACCTCACCATTTCCCGCCGTCGCCAATTCAGCGTTGACAGTGTCATCCGCATCACCTGTTAAAAGAACACAAACAAAATAAAAATTAATTATATTGCAAACCAAGGCCATAGATCAACAGACAGGAATTTCAAGGTACTCAAATACACTGGAGTTAAAAATGGCAGCCTCTTGCCCTCTCCACTCCATTACCTCTTTTACAGCTGATATGTCAAACAATTCAAAAAACACTGTTCAGATATTTTTGAAAAGCATTACAGAGAATAATTCCAACTGCAGATCCTTCAAGGATAGAAGACAGAGACTGTTTTATCTGTGGGGAAGAAAAAACTCTACCCCATAAAAAGGCTCTCTCCCAAGTAACAAAAACTAACAATCAATTACCGAAATTAAATTACATAATGTCTCCTCCCTCTATGCACAAGTATGTTGGTAATCATCGTGTCATATTCCAGGGCGTATCTAGTCAGGTACTAGATACTGAATACAGACAACCTAATTACAATTAAGTTGAGGGGAAAAGAAGGGGGAATCATCTGTAGACCACTAGAGACAGTACTGACACTGTTTCTTGCAGGAAAAGCATTACTGTAGGAAACTACACAGCTGAGAATTACTACCAGAAAACTGCTATGCATCTTCCTTCTGGAAAGCAAATCTTTTAAGATTCTTAAAACACCTTTGGTAAGCTTGGAAGAGAACAGTGAGGAAACTCTACAACAGTTCCAGTTTGTTCCAAATCCTGGGATTCAGGACAAAGTATGGGTTTGTGATACTACTTTTGTTAGACCTCACTGAAGACATTCTGATGACACTGCCAACCACAAAAGAGTATCCATGAATGCAGTAATATCCAAAGCGTGCTGTTTCCATCGAATGACACTTGATGAAAGCTTGAAGTGACACACAGGTCAAATTTAAGGATTTTTTCTCTGTCTCACACAAACATTTAAGGCAAATGAAACAAGCAGATGTCTACAATGACCATGGAAATATGAAAGCCTAACAAAGCATACAGAAACCTCAGCTTTTTGATTAAAGATTTTAGTACCATCCTTCAGCCTAAGAAGCAACTGGGAAAATATCCTTTCCCCAGAAGTGTTTGGAGCTTTATTTACTGAAGCAAAGTAATAAATGGTTTTCTGATCTTCGCATATTTGGTTTAAGAATTCCCTGAAGAGGGATGGAGATATTTATTTTTGTTAAAATGAACTAAGATTCAAAAGTGTCAGGTAATATTACTACTTGGCGGTCTCCTTCTAGCTTGCAAAGGTTCTCCTCAGAGCCTGAAAACTGATCGGTGGTGCCTGTACACCTCAAGAACAGTCAGATGCATCTGACTATACCATAGCTTGTGGAGTATAGCATTTTGATGGAAGTGAGAGGGCTGTTGTCATCACGGCCTACCGCAGCAACTGGTCATTATGGTTGACTTTGGCTTTCAACAAGCATGTACCAGTTCTCATTCACAGGAAAGGAAGAGAAGGAAAAGGAAGAAACCCCTGAAGACCATGCAGAAAATACAGTGCATTTCTGGCAAGCAGAGTAATTTTACTTTCTAGCCAGTCCTACATATAATCCTGAACCCACTGCACTGGTCCTCTCTCACTCCTGAATCGAAGAGTGCAGCCAGTGAATGACAGCTCTGTGCTCCACCTGAATGGCACAAACGGGCTGTGTGGATTCTTGGTCTGTGTTTACCAGTACATTGAATCTTGTATTAGAAAACAGAACTTAAAACCAAGTCCAGACAGAGCCCAAAGACAGTATGCTTTCCTGTGCTTAAAAGCTATGCCCACCAACACTGCATCCAATTTCTTTCTTCTATTATAATAACAACAAATGAGGGAAATACCTGAAGGCCCAACTCCAGAGAAACTTTCAGGAGAGTTATGTCTGGCAAGCTGTCCATGAGTGTTGCTATTTTAAATGCATCCTGGGCAAGTTTGAAGATGTGTGATGAGGAGTGGATATTTTTCTGGATGGATTCTAACACTGTTTCCAATCTCCGAACATCACCTGCAAGGTGTAAACAGAATCACCAAAACAGAACAAGCTTCCAAAACACCCAGAGATCCATTATAACTGAGCCTGACATTGCTATGCAAGAATATGATGTTTCAATTACACACACTGTTTTTAGAAACCTTCCATAATTAAATCACATATGAAGGAAAGAGAGCACAAACTCCTCTAACTGTCTGAAGGTGTTAGTGCAGTGCAGGGCCAGAAGTCACTCTGATTTGTGAATTTTAGAAGTTACTTGTCCACTCCTGTGTCTCATAGTCAATGTCATGTGTCAGGAGAACAAAGAGCTGTCTCATCAGCCTCATACCAAGCTCATCTAGTACCAGCTAACTAAATTAACTACTTTGCTAGAAAGTTACATGACAAGTTTAAGCCAGTTCAGTTTGTCGCACCCATTTCAAACTCGTGTCAGACTGTGATCTGGATTCCTAAACGTCAGTTTTATGATCTGACAGTTTACCCATGTAATATTTAAAGCATACATTTAGTTGAGTACATAACTGACAGCAATGTACCTTTGGCTGCTGTTAGCATGGTTGACGCCAGCTCACACTGCTGGGATTCGATGTGACTTAGGGTGAACCAGCGGGGATACCGGTTTGGAACAACAGATGCAATGTGGTGAGGGCGAGACAGGTCTCCTGAAGGAGCTGTGGATTCCAGTACCAGCAACCTGAAATAAGTAAGAAATCCTCTTTCATTAAACCACTATTACATTTGGTTGCTCATGAGCTAAACTAAAGCTGCAAGAATACTTGGTATTGTCTATGAAATACGCTTTTTCAGTTTCAGAAAAAAAAAATATTGGAAAACTGCTTCTCTTCTTGGGGAATCTCAAAAGTCCATCTGCCAAACTTGCCTACATCAATAGGCATCTTTAACCTACCAGTATTTATAACGTGCCATAAACTGACATTAGGGTCCCAAACAGCAGTGACAGAGAAGTCTCCTTTAAAATTATTTCCAGACTCCATTTTCTCATCAAGTATTCATCAATCAACAACAATCTTATCCAACAAGGAATATTCCTACTTAAAAGATTTAAATTAATGTGTTGTTGACTACTACAATCCAAATGACAGCATACAGCAAAGACTCAAATGACAGCCCTTGCAATACACTAGATACAGACAGTATACCAGATACTCCATTAAATGCCAGTACAAAAAGCAGGAGTGAACACAACCAGGCATTTTTATTCAATACAATTAGGCAGAGTTTCAGTATATGAATGGTTAAAGAAATAGTAATAAGGCAATGTCCAGAAGAAAAACTTTTCCAGTGCTTAGCTTCTTGATGTCTCTCAGTATCTCAGGTCTGTTTCTAACAGCTTTCATATGCAAGTAATTTTCTAGAAGGAAGTCATCTGTGAGGATCAAGGAAGTTGCATCTCTTTTGATGCCTTGGGCTTTAACTTTTATGTTTTTCAAATCCTGTACTGCCTAGTGTGTAACTCTGAAGTTTCTTGTAGCCTGTTAACTTCTGCTCTCTCATGCTAGGTAGACATAACAAAGCCTCTCCAGGCTTGCTCTTCAAGGACACCCAGATGGTCCTACACCCAAAAAGTATAAACCAAAAGCCTCTGAAAGGGGGGCAAGCTTGGGGAAATTACATCATTAACTGAAGCTTTAATTGGAGAATTAAACCTGATATGCAAATGAACCAAACTTATAAAAGTGTGAAAAACTCATGACCTGTCATCCATCTTGGGGTCCATTTTGGCAGTAGCCTCTGGACTCCCCAGGGTGTACCTCCGAAGGCCCTTCAAATAAATACCTACCTTTATTCCCTTATTCCTGTCTAGTCTCTGTTTTTTTAGCTGGCCACTTCAGGCATCACTTTTGTCAACAAAATTGCAACTACCCAACATTGAAAATCCAATGCATTGTGATTTTCAGTGACAGAATAAGCTCATTTAAATGTGCTATAATTTCTTATACTTAAATAAATACCTAAGTTCTGTAAGCAGCTGTGGAGTATGTCTTTTTTTTTTGTGCAGTAAGATGGATTTAAGTTCCATCAGGTGGTTTTTTTTAGATTCCTGAAGGATATGATATATTAGTATAATAATAATAATATAGTAGAATAGTGTATTTAAGAATTCACTGAAAAAGGTAATTTTGAATATATGGGAAAGCATCTGGTAGGCATATAAAAATACAACACACCACCCAAATAACTATCAGAAACATGTACGTGCATGAAAATATGAAAAAAACCCCTGAAGTCTTCCCTTTTCACTTGTATTGAGTCAAATCTATTCTCTAGCACCACTAAGACACCTCTTTATATATATAAACTCTAAAGCTGATTTTTTCCAAGCATAGAGTGATGTGGCAGAGGTGCATTATAAGATAGTTTCAATGAACAGAAAAAATCCTAACTATTAAATGAAGAAAGGGATTAGTAGGTTATGAGTAACAGTAAATAGACAAAAAGCATGAAAGAAAGGTTGTTTTGGAGAAATCTTTTGTCACTTCAAATTTCACTGCCAGCTTCTGTGCTCTTTTGCTGTGAAAAGAAATGCTGTTGTGAATTGGTGGCTTTCATGCAATTTTGGCAAGGTTAGGGAACACCAGAAAAGCACAAGTAGATTTAGCATTCTTAACTTTTTCCTCTCCTTTGAAACATCAATTATTTAGTTAGGTTTTAGCAAAGCTACCTTGTGATTAAACATCACTATTAAAGTCTGGCTCCCAAAGCCTGGGTGAAATTCAGGTTTAACAAGGGACCAGCCAAACTAAGCCAAATATTCAAGTTCAGATTCCAAGTGAGCAGTCAACTAGGCCACTGCAGATCCACATTCTCCAAGGCTGTACTCCATATGTTTCAGTGCTGCAAGCAGAAAACTGTGGAGAGAAGTGACCATCAAGGACTGCACAACCCTGTCCTTGCAGACCTGAGGTGCATGCATAAAAAGCTTTGTGGTCTCAGTTTCCATTTATTTCATATTAAGTGTTCCACACACTAAAATAGGTCTCAAAAAATTACACAGTGTTTTTGAATACAGAGAGGTTAAATACTCCTGAGCTGCCACCATGGGTAACTGACCCATGTAGACTTGTATGCAGACTGACACTAGACATTCCTATCTGAAGAGCAACTAGCTGTGATCTTGGGAAATTAACTTCTTTAATAAATATTGAAGTGAGAAAAGAAATATGATTCACTTCTAAAGTGAATGAGCAGCTGTAGAGATTTCTATACAGCACCTTTACTAACTTCCACATGAGATTTCTGTCCTTGCCACAGCCATTTCCTCCCTCCCATGGAAGACAAGATGCTCAAGTTTTCATCTTCTGATTCAACCTCTCAGCCACGAGGCAGACATTCAGTCTTCATGTTAGCTTTACTCTTGTGCCCTCAAGGCAGAATTACATTACTTTTTCCTTTGGTTTGTACTGGGAGTCCTTTATTCACTGAACTAACACTTTGGTGTGAATGGAAAGAATAATCATCCTTCTTCAGGAGAATTTAAGAAGTGCAGAAGAATGGAGAGATGGAACAGAAAGTGCCTAAATCTGCCATCACCACAGTTCAAGATAGCAGTCCACATTTCTGAAGAGTGCCAAATATCAAAAAGAATGATTACTGTCTAGGGCTGAACTTTCAACTGTCTTAAAGTGATGAAAAAATGAGTATGGATGGAAAACAGCCCTGATTGCACTGACGTCTCCTGTGATTTTACCAGATGGAAACAAAAAGACAACTCTTTCTTTTACTGGTCTATTTGAGAAGTAACTTCTTTGGTTGAGATGAGAGCTTTATAGCAAATGAGGGCTGGAGCTACACAAGACTAACTGGAGATTTCATCATTTGGATCTTTCAGTGTCTTGCTTGTTTTTCTGGTTGAGAAAGGACACTTCCAAAAAAGAAGTTTTCAGTTGTGACTCGTTTCTGGGCAAATCCTTGTTGAAGTGAAACTGCGTACTGACACCATGTTCACTGGGGTGTTCAGGAAAGCTGCTGATGGATGACTATTCCAGCCTTGTATGATAATTTCAATAGTTTAGTTTAAGGAGGAAAAATCCACACAAACTACCTCTTGAGAAACACTTTAAGGTAGTAACTGAAAGTAAATACAAGACACAAGTATGTTTTATAAAATAATAAACCTTTTTTTCTTAACAAAAACCCAACCCAAACCAAACACAACCAAACCAACCAAAGAAACAAAAAAAAACAAAACAAAACCAAACCAACCAAAAAACCCCTACCTACCAAATTTTGTACTGTCTTGCGATTCTGATATAATCAGTCATTGATGTACTTACCTTGAGATAAAAGAAGACTAGCAAACTTAAGTGGCCCAGGTAGTTTTCTGACCACACATTTGAATGTTCTCAATAATTCATCAGTAATGGACTTTTGTCTTATCTATATCCTAAAATGCTAATTATAACCCCAAGTATGCAAGGTCACTCTTCATATTTTTTAGACCATTCCCATAGCATCCTTACTACACACTCTTGGAGGTAGGAAAATACTCAACAGGTTAAGCAGTTCCCTTTGGCCTGAACTCATAGCAGCTGTATTTTGTTCTTATGCATGGCCTCTCATTTAGTCCTTTGAACACAGAAATTATTTTCTCCCTATTCAGCTTTTTGGAGAGAGTAGCTCCAGAACAAACACCTCCAAACCATATAGACACAATCTGTTTGATGAAGCTAAATACTCTTCATGTGGATAGGATGTCCTTCAACCACTGTGCAATCATGCTGGGTGATAACAACCAGGAAAACTCAACATTTTTTCTTTTTTATAATCTAGGACTTGACTGCTCTTAGTATTCAGCTGTGGCTATTCTTTGTCAACCATCAACTACTAGGTTCTTAACAGTGAGCAGACAATTCAGAGGAGACCACTTTCTTCCCTGCATTCTGTGTGGACAAGAGATTCATCACTGATCATTTAGGTCCTTCAAAACTCATTCAGAAGTCTTTTCTTAGATATCATTAACAACCTGGCCTGCCCTGAGACAGAGACAGCACACATTGAATGCTGTCTGAGAAACATCTTTTTCGTGATTATTGAAGACAAATGGGATGCAAACCAGCCATTTTGTTGTCATTGGATGTACTCCATTTAAATCCCAACATTCATCCAGAAGAGGCCAAGATGTTATGACGCACTAAAAAGTGTACAGGCTCTGACCACACCACATGGTTTCAAATCTACCATTGAGAGCCAATTTATAAAGAAGGCCAGGGAAACAAATTTTCCTGCTGAGCAGACTAAGCAGCAGACAATGCTGAGATTTATGGTGAAATACCTCCTTATTTTATTACCAATACCAATATACACACACAACCACATGGGTGGGAGAATGCATGTGCTAAAGTGGCTGTATAACACAAAATCTTGTGCCTCAGCTGTGGGATTCTAGAAGTATTTGAAACAGAAAATCCTGTTTTACAAGTCTAAATAAGCATTAATTGTACATTTATAAATTATTATAATATAGTTACTACAGATATCATTTACTTTTATAGATGACAGAACCAAAATAGTACCTCCTTAAATGAAAGAACATATATTTTAGAGAAGGAGACTAGGTCTTGATTACCAAACCTTTTCCCCCTTTCCACATCCACTATTCATGCTCTTTCTAGACAACTCATGAATACGTACCGCATGGCTCTCAGTGCAGTTTTGTATGCCAATTCAGCATCATGAGGTAGGAGAGAGGTGAAGAGATACTTGGCAAATGTGTGCATTGGAACACTCTCTCGATGGATGACTTCACCTAAGCCACTATATGGTCCACCTGCAAGAAAGAGAAACAGAATGTCAATCTTTACAAACTGCTAAACCCCAATTTCTGAAAGCATTCACTACACCTTCAGCCAGAAGTGGTATTCAAAGATAGAGCCGGCTGTACAAAAGGCTGTGTTACATGTCTATCAAATACCATGTATTATTTAGGAAAACAAAACAGACTGCAAATTGTACAATACTAAAGAATGACAGAATGGTTACAGTACTCCATGGGGCTCATTCAGCACGCCTGGTATGCAAAAGTAGAAAGTCATAATCCTAGCTTTGCCTCCACACAATTGTGCACATCAATACCCATGCACCCCATCAGTGTGCCACTGCTTTATCACAAGTTCACCAGGAAAAAACCAGTAACAGTAGAAAAATGCGTATCTTTAATTGAAATTACATGAACAACCACCACAGCAGCACCTGATCCCTCAAATGGCTCACGTGACATTAGCATTTAAATAACCCACTGGTCTGGACTTGGTCATGACTCAAGTCCCATGTCCTGCCCTTGGGTCATAACAACCCCGGACAGCACCACAGGCTGGGGACAAAGTAACTGGAAAGCTGCTCAGTGGAAAAGGATCTGGGGGTGCTGGTCAACAGCAGCTGAACATGAGCCAGGGTATGCCCAGATGGCCAAGAAGGCCAATGGCATCCTGCCTGGATCAGCAGAACCAAGGCTGTGACTGACCCCCTGTACCTGGCACTGGTGAGGCCACACCTCGAATCCTGTGTCCAGTTCTGGGCTCTCACTCCAAGAAAGACACTGAGGTGCTGGAGTGAGTCCAGAGAAGGGCAGTGGAGCTGGGGAAGGGTCTGCAGCACAAGTCCTGTGAGGAGCAGCTGAGGGAGCAGGCGATGTTTAGCGTGGAGAAAAGGAAGCCCAGGGGAGACCTTATCACTCTTTTAACACCTGCCTGAAAGGAGGGTGTGGCCAGCTTGGGGCCTGTCTCTTCTCTCAGGCAACCACAGACAGGATGAGAAGAAATGGCCTCAGGTTGTGCCAGGGGAAGTTTAGATTGGGTATCAGGAAAAACTTCGTAACCGAAAAGGTGGTCAGGAATTGGAATAGGCTGCCCAGGGCAGTGGTGGAATTACCATCTTTGAAAGTGTTCAGATAAAGTATGGATGTGTCACTAAGGGACATGGTTTAGTAGTGAACACAGTGGTGGCTGGGTTAATGGCAGGACTCAACGATCTTATTAGTCTTTTCCAACCTGAACAATACTATGATGATGATCCCCAGGTCACATCGTGCACCAAAACTCGCTCTGTTAGTCCATTATACCCATGAGATTTTAAAAATTGTATTTTTTATGTGCAAACTATCCCCATTATTGGGGCAATGGATTTTTCTCACTCAGTAAAGTGTAGATTTCAACTTGGTAACAGCAGCATCATGATTGACAACAACAAAGTTAAATGCAACTATTTACTTGCTGAGTTTCAAATGTTCGCAGTGCATATGAATCCTATTTCTATGTATTTCCTGTACACTTAAGACTGTTATTCCTTTTAAAAGGAAAACCATGTCAAACAGTTTTCTGACTTCAGTGACAAGAGGTTCAGGCATTAAATGTTGCAAGATACAGAATAAGAATCTTATATTAAATATTACTGGACTATTATTGCACAGATAGCACCCAGCAGTCCCAGAAACTACTACTATTTCTACTAGAGACGCCATCACACTTGAAAGGATGGATGGATGGATGGATGGATGGATGGATGGATGGATGGATGGACGGATGGCCAGCTGTGTGAGTTCACTTCTGTTTCAGAAACATTCTTGAGTGGTCCTTTAGCACAACATGCAAGGATAGAAATCGCTACGCATGAAAAAATTCTGAGCTCCATAGGTGGGCACTTCTAAAGAGTGGGGCTGATTGCAAAGGAAATGTCAATGAAGATTTAGTAGGTGACAGTGTGTCTCAATCATTTAAAATGAAGTTGAAAGCCATTCAAAACTAGCTGGCACTGCTTGAATGAAAGAAGCCATACAAGCGTATGTTTGCTGGTTGGTGGTCCAGTCAGAAACTCAGTCAGGACACAAAGAATATATGACAAAGCATTTATATGAAAATATATTCTGCCATGAACTTAGCAGTCAAGCAAAAAATCAGAACAGTTTTTGCAAACCAGTCTTACATTCTGCTTTCCCACGCACTCAAATGGTAGCTACATACAGCATGCATTTATCTGCATTAACAGCATAGAAATCATCTTAACATTGGATTAAGTTTTCTCTGTTGTATCCACAGAATTTTAGCTAAAAACTGACAATTGGTATGATTAGCACCTTAAATCACTGCACAGCTTTTCCTTCACATAAGCAGACAGTGTCTGCCTAACGTGGAGTAAACTGAAACTACTGCAGGAAAACCAGACTCCTCATCTCACACTAATGCATGACAATCATTGCACATTGCTCACAATGGGAATTCTTTAGGCAGTTTTATTAGCAGACTTCCTGCTATGATCAATTCTTTACTACTCTAAGAAAACATTAAAAATTTCAGTGATCGAAGTAGTAAACTAAATTATCAGAGAGTATGTCAGAGAAATCTTGCCTTTTCCTCATAAAGCATCCTTACCAGTAAACAGATGCAGCAAACTGATTTTATAATCCAGAGGAATCCTTCATGTTAATAGCTAGATCTAGACAGTAGCTTTTCTTGTCCAAAGGCCATAAAGCAGCAGTACAGTCACACCATGATGGAAACTCTCCCTCTGTTGCAGCTTCTCTGCTGTTTCAAATCTGGGCAAAACCAGTGACTTAGAGCTGGGAACCCTAAGCAACATATTGTACCTCTTCCATAAAAGACAAAGTTTTAAAAGACTAACTTGTTACAAAAAGAGAGCAAAACCTGACTGTTGTGTAACAATTTCACAACTTACTTAGGGCAGTACCACATTCCCTTCAAGCCAGATGCATGCACTCAAAACCTGGACTGTGCCTTTGGCTAATTTGTTCCCCTAAAGTTTTTTCTTCCATTCAGAAAGAACAAAAACCAGAAAGACAACCTTGGAACTCATGACACCACTCTCTGAACATGACGCTTAAGTGCTACATGTTAAGCCTTTTTAAAAGTTAAGGCAAAAGTATGCACTTCTGTGTACAGATTCTATTTCAACACTCCCTAATGCCAAAACACAGATTGTATGTCATGGTCAGAACTCAGGCACAAGACCAGACCTTAAGCCACAGAATTTGATCAAATATTTTAATTTCCACCTATGATATAAACTTCAAGGCAAGTAGTTTTCTTGATTTTCACACATAAAATGTTACATTTCTGCCTCAGCAATTACATGTGAGTTTTCTGAGCTCTTCACTTGGGAACAGTGGCGAAAATCTTCATACATTTATAAAGCAGCCAGTATTGCTCCTTTTGCAGAATACAAGGAATACTGAGAATTTTGATACCTAGCAACTGTTGATAACTGATGTCTGTATTATATAATAGTTAGCCTGGAGCGTATAATCAGGTTATTGAGATTATGACAAGCAACAAATGTAAAGAACAAAGTGTATTCAAAATTAAAACAAAAGGTTTATAAGTCAATATATGCCTTATCTCTACAGTCATAAGATACCTAAAGTATGTCGATTTTTGTAAGAGATTTGATAAAAACTTTCATGAAGTTCTAAGTAAAAAAACCATCTGAAACATATAAGGCAGTTTCTACAGGAACACTGGTTCTGTGTGCTTGTGTAAGTGGAGACAGTTTAGAGAAGCAGTTAGCATCTATATTCAGCTACCTTCTAATAGGAAGACTGCTTGTTTTCGAAAAATCTTCACCAGAGTATCATCCAATTCAATTTCCTGTAGCTTAGAAATGAGCTGCTCCTCATTTCGACAAACCTTCTCTTGTGCATACAAGCCATCTGGCATTATTCGCTGCTGTCCCAGCCCTATCAATGCTACTTCCACAGCCAGCGATAAGTAGGATTCCCCTTCTTCTAAGAACTTGTGTGCAGGCAGGTGCTGGTACTCCAGAGATTTGCATTGCCCCAGGTTCTCTGTAAGGGGTGACACAGAAAGAAAAACACATCAGCAAACCATTTTAATCCATAATCTGCCTACAATGCCACATACACAAAAGCATCCACTGGTTAGTATTAATTTTTAAAAATTATTTAAATTATTAGCCAGTCTCAAAATATAACACTCCAATCTAAAATATGCCATCTAATTCCACATAGCAGAAATACACAAAAAGAATTTGGTTTTAATTAACCCACTCAAGTGAAAATGAAAGTTTTTATTTTTAAGCTGCACAATTTTAAAAAAGGCAGTTCCTCCAGCTTTGGGTTAAGGAGGCCAAAATTACAAGATCCATTCCAATTTCTTTCCCCATCCATTTCTGTATTTCCTGAAAGCTCTGATGTG
This sequence comes from Aleadryas rufinucha, assembly GCA_013397815.1. NCBI lineage: Eukaryota > Metazoa > Chordata > Aves > Passeriformes > Aleadryas > Aleadryas rufinucha. Next base: position 27,972 of record VZTH01016079.1, read on the forward strand.
CAGGAGGAAGGGAAAAGTGCTTATACACCTACATAGATTTCAGTTGAAGCTATTAGAACTGTGCAAATACAATAGGCCTGGGAACTCCACACCTTTAATATAGGCTCTGTTTGCTAGCACTCTTTTCAGGCTTTTAATTTGCTACACTTGTGTTTATGATAAAAATGCATATTGTTAACATTAGAAGTCCTACTTTTAGTAACAATTACAAGCAAATTCCATACAGGCCAAACCACAAACTGCTTTAAAGAGTGCTACCAATTCATTTGGCTTTTAACAGACACAATATACAACAAAATGCTATTCCAGCTTGTAGCATTTTACAGTCTAATCTGGGAACAAAAAGTTGTAATTGTCAGATGTAAGGAGACGGGCAACTACAACAAATGGAAAGGCTGAATGCTCTTGGAAGATCGCATATGTGTGTGCAGAAGGAAGTTACTTTTCAACACACCATGTTTTTACTTCATGGGGTTGTTTTGGTTTTTTAGTAACAGCAGAGAATCAGATTTGCAAATTTTTTAATTAAAAGTTTTTCCAGAACTGATGGGTAGGAGAGTAGAAATTTATTGAAGAAAATCTAATTGAATAAAAGGAGTTTCAAGGCAAAGCCTCAAGAAGACTATGGATGTGTATATAAAAGAGCTCCAGTTAAATGAATGAATCCCGTTTCTGTCCACACTAGTGGTGCTAAGAAGCTACCCCAAAGGTGGAAAGAGACTGAGAACAAGGAATTAATTAGCTAAACTCCTGGGGAGCAATACTGAAATTGAAATGGCTGTACATATCCTATCCCTATCCTAAATTATGTATTGATACAGCAACACTACTTTCCAACTCCTATAAGACTATGTATGTTACCAATTTTAAGTGTTTTGTCATTGTTTTGGAGTATTTATGTACCCTATAGCCAAGTAATCCAATAACATCCAGGGCTGTATTAGGAATGTTGCCAGCAGGTCGCGGGAGGTGATCCTGCCCATCTGCTCAGCACTAGTGAGCCCCCATCCGGAGTGCAGTGCCCAGTTGTGGGCTCCCCAGTACGTGGGCTCCCCAGCACATGGGCATGCTGTAGCAGATCCAGTGTGGGAACACAAAGATGACTAAGGGACTACAGCACCTCTTATATAATGAGAGTGAGAGAGGTGGGATTATTTAGCCTGGAAAAGAGAGGGCTCAGGAGGATCTTACCAAAATGTATAAATATCTGATGGGAGAATGTAAAGAAGACAGTGCCTTCTTCTCAGTGGTATCCTGTGACAGGACAAGAGGCAATGGGCATAAACTGAAATACAGGAAATTCCATCTGAGCATAAGAAAACATTTTTTAACTATGAGGGTGGTTGAACATTGCAGGAAGTTGCCCTGGAAGATTGTACAGTCTTCACTCTTGAAGCTGTTCAAAACCCAAATGGACAACCTGAGCAATGTGCTGCTCTAGGTGACCCTGCTACAAGCAGACCAGGTAGACTAGATGATCTCCAGAGCTGCCTTCCAACCTTAGCAACTCTGTGATTCCGTGATTTCCTGCAATTTCTCAGAAAGAGGACAGTGCAATGTATGTGGACAAGACTGCTGCTAAGAAGTTGTATTGAGTTTTATTTCAAATGTGAAATATGGAATTTTCTTCAAGAATGAGTAACTGGCAATTTTTAAGTGCTTTCTTACTTTAAACATTTTAACTTTTAAACATTTTCTCTCCCTTCTGTTTTCCTATGGAACACAAATGTGAGTTCTTATACTATAAAAACAGTGGCTTTGAAATTGATTCAAAAAGGCAATACAGAAAAGTACCTCCAGCAAATGAAGAAATGTACCAGACTGCTGCCTTTGCTTGGTCTTACCCGTGAAATCAGAGAATCCATGGAAGCTGTCATCATCCACCCTGCAGGCTTCCATCAGGCTACCAAAAAGGGTGCCAATGGGGTCCAAAGGGTGTCCCACCCAGCCTTCAAGATTTGTTATTGAGGTTGCTCCCCTGTGGAGAAGTTCTGTGGCAAAAAACACACAAAGAGGAGGGAGTGAGGGAAAAAAAGCTCATGTTAGCTCATCAAAACAATCACACAAGTAAAACTGCTTAAAATGCTCTCAGTAAAGAATTCAAAGTATTTCCAGTAGCTTCTGCATAGAAAGAGAAAATAGTATCTTTCAGGGTGAATTCACTGCCCTTGGTGAATATGTAAATGAGGAATAAGAAAAGAGAAAGAACGGAAGCCAAACTTTTTGAGCACTAGCCAAGTGTATTATGGGTCAAAAATTTCAGTGGCAATGTCTTTTGAAATATCTTCCTTGACAGTACTAGGAACTCTTCTAAAAATGTCTGCTTCAAGAATTACAACAAAGACTTTTTTGATAAAATATTTACAATAATTTCCTCACTCAAAAAGACACAGTACCCTTTTTACATTTTTAAGTTAATCTGATGGAACTGAAATAAATGAAAATATTCTAAAATATGTTCCAATTTCATAAATTGTGAGCTTATTCAGCACCTCTCTCTCTCTCTCTCTACACTAAATTCAGGATGACAGTTACTTTGAAAAAAAAAAATCAAATGTTTAATTGAGGTATACAAGAAAAGAATTGTCTTTTAATAGGATCAAGTGTATTTTTAGTCATTTTAAGATTTCAGTCCACAAATACCTTCAATTTTTTTTCTGTAGCCCCTATCCATTACTTGGTTAGAACACAGAAAAAAATGTTCAGTGCAATGAATTGGAGGAAGTGTAATTATGATAACAGGTATTAGAGATTCCCCAAATCTGAGTCATATGGCAACAACTCCCCTTTGACTCTCACAGCTTTCTTACTCCTAGACATACAGACACAACTGAACTATGAGAGATCAGACGCATTATTAGTGACCCTTTAAAAACTCTATACAAGCCATTATGGCTGCTCTGCTTCTCTGCCTGACACACATTAACTTGTACCTCCCTTCACTCTCCCTCGTTCACAAAGCATCATATATCTGAGTAACCACAAGCATTAAACTTTTAAGTTCTGCTTCCTCCTATTTAAATGTGTGGGACTACAAAATGAAACACAGACATACTGCCAGAATGGTAGAGGTTTTTTTAAAGAATCCATTAATATGAAATATGAAAAATCCAAGTAAATAATTGTATTTCTAACAAATAGCATATACTAAAGACAATAGGCAGAAGTAAAGAGTGTTACCAAGAAGGATTAATCAGAGTGACTTCTTACTGATTCACTTTGTTCTATTTATTCCCTTGTAACTACTTATGAGCTTCTCTTGTGTCATAACAACCAAAGGCTTCAATCATCTCGTCAGAGACATTTAACTTAAAATCACACAAGTGCTTCCACGGATGTCAGAGCAGTCACATGAATAAAAGCTACGTAGAAGCATGTGGTGTTTGCTGAACCAAAGCCTAAAGCTGGGCAATAGCTGCAGTTTTTCTCTCATTATAGAGACCAGCACACTTTATGGTATGAAAAGAGAGTCTTTTAAAAATTCCCCATGAGAGTAAAAAATAAAAAAAGTTGTGAGTGACAACACAGAAACAACAAACTATTTTGTTTGAAGGCAAGATGGATCACATTTCATGCACTCTTTTTAAATGATAGTAGAATGTTAGGTGATAGCTACAGAAATTGCTCACAAGGAAAGGAACTTAAAAGAGGTATTGAATGTCTACACACTGCACTAGCAACTGGGAACAAAAAGGAGCACTATTACAACCACCACATTTGCAACAGACTCCTCACACCTGACAGAGGTATGAACACACACACTGACACAGGCACCTCCCTTCTTAACAACAGTGTTCAAAAAAATTCCTTGGCTCTGTGGGAAAAACTACAGAAGCATATAGGAACTGCAGGTATTTTTTTCAGCTAGGTGCATATCTTGTCTTCTAAATGGTCATGTCTGGGAAAACACCTGAACACACACTTGAAAAGTGTACACATACCATTTCACAATGGTATTTTCGACTACAATGCATAAGGATACACACAGTTTAGAATAACAGAGAAGATCTAAAATAAAATTTGAATTAAAGGATTAGCATAGCAGCTGAGAAAGTAATTCCAGTTTGTCCACATGCATTCTTCTACCACAAAGCCATCCCCTTCTTACACTGCCTCTTCAAATTCAAAAGATTCAGAGCAGAATTATTTTGGGCTGCAAGAATCACATGACATAGAAACTAAATCTGAAGGAGAACACTCCTTCAAAAAAATCAATGGTAGTGCTCAGTGGAATACCACAAAATATTTTATAAAAAACAGCATTAAAAAACCCCAAACAAAACAAAACAACAAAAAAACCCAGCCCATCTAACAACCAAAAAAACCCCCACCCAAAAACTCAATCCCCCTCTATTCAGAAAAACTAAAATTTTAAGCATTATAAGAGATTTTCTTGGAACACACCTCCAAATTTGATAAATTTTTGTACTTCAGACTTTGCCTCATTGTTATCCTCAACATCACCTTGAGGCTTACACCTCAGAATATAAAGCTCAGCAAAACTATAGGTCAGAGAAAAAAAATTGAACACCTCACATGACAAATGCAAAGTTCTGTTTAAAAACTTTAAATTGCATAGGGTGACTATTTTCATTGTGTAACCCAAACCTCTGATTGGAATAAAGGCCCTATCATGCCAGTTATATTGCAGAAGGCTGGTAAGAGCCATGCACAGCTCACAACACAGTTTACAGAAAACCCCTGACATCCAGAATGTGACATTAGCACTACCCAGACTGAAGAGTTAAAAGTCCTCTCTTTTAGTTTCTTTTGAAACTAAAGTCTCTCTCACTTTAGTTTCAAAACCAGTTTCCTCATATGAAGTTCCTGGTGTTACTGTCAACTTGCATGCCCTTTGCCCTCCTCTTCCCCATATTTACCTTTCTTCTGAGCCCGGAACATTTCCAGCTGTTTCTGCTGCTGCCTCCTTAGTGTATTAACAACAGCTATTGCTAGCCTCAGTGCTTCTCGTGGGTATCCATGAGATCGTAATGCATCCACCCTCGCACAGGCTGTAGGAACATGTTCTGTAACAGAAAAAGTAACTGAAGAATAGCAGCGCTTCCATAACTGCAATGGCCTGTTTTGCTAGGTTACTCAAAACAGATTTTTTGTTTTAATTTTTTTGTTTGTTTGTTTTTAAAACTATGCAAGAGAGACCTAAAGGACTACTTTCTGAGCCAACATTTCAAGGGAACCTCTGTTCTTTTTGCCAGGCTTTTCATCCATCTCCCCACCACCTCCCCCCTCAAAATAATGCCATAGAAAATGAACAAAGCACCAAGTCATGGAAACATCTTTCCGGTTTAGCCACTTACCATGCCAGAGGGGCCACCCCTGAGAGTCAAAGAGCAAGTTTTCAGTGTCGTCATGGTAACAGTAGTTGGTGTATAGGTCACTGCTGATAATGTGCTGCAAGTGGCTGTCCTGCCAGTGCAGATCGCATGCCTCAATAGCTCGAGTGAACACCGTCCGATGTGGCCTGTTCGATGAATCTGTCATTTTCACAGGTTTAGAAAGCCGCATCAGCTTTTACTCTTTCATACGTGACTCATTCATAGTATTCCTGTCTTGTGCCTATTCACCAACCCCCAGCCAATGGCAGTCTGCCTTGCCCCCTCTCCACCAAGCAGGCCGCAGATGACATTTCACGTCCTATTATTACCCAAGAGCTCAGACGAAGTGTGTGCCATTCATCTTGCATTCAGAGGGAGCTCTAGAAACCAGCATGGCTGATGGTAGACAGGACTTTGCACAGAGAACTGCTAGAGGTGAAGGCATTCAACAGCATGTGCAAACTCCCCTAAAACAAACTCGAAACTATATGGCACTCAAGCATCTCCAGTGTCTCTCCTCAGATCCAGAGCTGTCAGAATGAGGGAGTAACTGCATAAAAGATTTCTCGTTTTTCTTTTTGAGAAGTGACGTTAACTTTGAGCACTTGTATAACTTTGCTGGTCATGAATATATACAAATACTACTAATAAACTGAGGTACCGAAGCCATGGGAGTGACATAATCCTCATTGGACATCTTCCTATGGCAAAATTTCTCTACTGACATGGCCCACGTCTATCAATGTTCAGAAGCCACGCAGAGTTATCAATACCCTGCCCAGGTTGGTCTGAACATCACGAGCAAGCAAAACACTTCTGTAAGGGGTCATTTGCTTAAAGAACTTCTTTCCCTGGCTAGCTGTGAAATTTAATAATGAACCAATTTTTTTCCTTTGGAGGTAATCTTCCAAGGAAAAGAAACAACAAAAACCGCAACAAAATGATGATCTGACACCTACCAGGAAATTTAATTTTAACTTTATTGCAATTATATGCAGTATGTATCATTACTGATGGTTTGAGGATTATGAGCAGTTTTACCTGCATAAATACCCTGCGCTTTGCCTAGTTATTAGCAGTCATCTTTGTTCGAAGAGGACTTTATAAAGCTTCTGTCAGATTTGATAATCACATTTTAGATTAGAAAGCATGATATCGAGTACAAAAAGACACCTCTTCCAAGACAGCAGCACTGTAGCTGCACCCTCCACACACCTGGTAATGCAGACAACACATACAGAGCACATACCACAGACAGATGCCTTAGTTTCTTACATACAAGTTTAATGTAGTTTAAACAGATTTCTCTTTAAATAGCTATCAAGGCTTTGTAACTGCAAACAAAATAAAAACCCCAATACCAGAAGGAATACTGGATTACAGTCAAGCAAAGAAACAACAGGCTTTTACATGACATACTTCAAGGATATCCAATTTTCATGCAACAATATTTAGAAATACGAAGTGAAGAGTTAGAAGACCTAACGAAACACAAATACTTGCTCTGAAAATGTTACAGTCCCACTACACCTATTTGTTCTTCTGCAAAGATAGTATTAGTAAAACTGATTTTGGCTGGTCAGTCCTCAACAAGAAAGTTACTTGTCCCAAGAAAGAGTGCTGAATTCTGCAAGGCTAGAGTATACAAGATAGAGGTTATATTGTATGTTGCAGTCAGTGCATATGTTTAGGCTCACCTTGGTTAGCATTTGCACCCTGAGGCAAAGCATTGGTTAAATTGGGCAGCTCGTTTCCATGGTTTCCATCTTCCCAGGGACAAACATCCACATTGTTCCATTTTTTCAGCTGTTTTAGCCAACTGGACTTCTGCTCCAACTTGCAGTGGGGATTTAAGACTATACACATCCACAGAGCACCTGATTTTAAAAAAATTTCTAAATTATGTTTTCTATTAAAAATGCAGCAGCCAATGACTAATTGCAAACTTCTACAGCATGTACTTCTTCTCCACTCAAAGGCTACACTGCTTGCTTCCAGCTATGCTCAACACCACGCAGAATGAAGTCCTGACACAGGCGCTTGGGGCTGGCGTGGTCAATCTGAAGCAGCTGAAAGATGGTACCAAGCCAGCCTTGTCAATTAAAAGGCATTAGTAGGTCTTTTGTATTAGATATCCAGAGTTCCCAATGAATGGCTCATCAGACAGGAAACATCAGTCAAAGGCAAAAAATAACTCACATAAAGTTACAGAAGTTATATTAACCAAGTTTTTCTTCTAATTCTTGTATCAGAAGTGAATGTTGTTTTGTATTAATGAGAACTATGTATCTTTCAGCTTCACATTACGGGAACCAAAGAAGTACATTAGTAACACATGCATTTTGTAAACATATACTTTCACACTGAGAACCCATGAGAAGTACTCACGTAACTCATTCCCAAACACATGTGGGTCTCAGATAACCAGTAAACACTAGTTTTGTGCAGTCTGACAGGAATAAGACATTTTTACGGAAATTACTTCAGTAATTTGGTTACTCTAAAAAATTTGTTTTACATTTTCTCTTTAGGGAGTCCTAAGGGAAAGCTAATTTGCGCTGATACATCACACATACCATCACTTTGCAAATTGCTCCCCAAGACTATACAGCACAGCAGGCATAAATGCATCTGGGTGTCTAGTGTTAATTTTCAAATGGAAAGGTTTTTCTCTAAATCAGCTGTCCCTGCACCAGCTTGAACTTTGACAGAAGCATGAAGACATCTGAAAGTGCTGTTTAGCAACAGTTCATTTGCTCATTAAGAATGTGCCTTATACACTAAAAGAGACTGCAAGAATATGCTTAGACTGTGCAATGTTCATGACAAGCTGGAAAGAAAAAAAAAGAATAAAAATGCAGCTGGTTCTTCTAGGATAATAGAAGTCTCACATTCTAGGATTCTTTTGCTAACTAAGAATGCAAAATGGATACCCAGGGCACGGGGCATCACATCACATTCATTCCTAAAGTAACTCAGGCATGCCACAGCACAGGAGCCAGTGGAAATACAGCATGATTCTTAAGTCTCCTGCTATTCAAGACTGACATGTTAGGGGAAGTAATATCAAAAAAATCTGAAAACCAAAACAAAATATGGTATGTTACTATTCAGAACACCAGAGTGACACTGAACTACTGCAGTTTACTACTGCACAGCAGATAAAGTACAAGTGTTTTGGGTTGGGGAAGTGTCTGAAACTTGCCATGGGGGTGAATAAGGCCAGTACTATTTTTAAAAACTTCTCTTAAAATCAAATCATATAATTTTCTTAAGACACACTTGCCAGCACACTTCACTCTCCAAAAGGAGTCAAATTACAACTGGTTTTTATTATTACACATCAATGATTCAGTACTGCCCAAAACAGAATGACTACGTTTCTTGCAATCTGCAAAACAAAACGCAAAATGCAGCATATCAGAAAGCCTCGGAGAACAATTATTGTGGGCTTGCTTATTTATTTTCAAAATCAAGTATCACTTGAGAGCATTGCACTGTTCGTCTCAGCAAAAAAGAAAAAAAAAAACACAAAAAACCAACAAAAAAACCAAACAGAAAACCATGCCAAATAAACAAACAAAAAAAGCCAATGTAATACTTTGTAACCAGACTCTCAGTGTTTCCAGACTGAAGCAAAAGCAAAGTAGAATATCTTAACCACATATGGTAAGTATTTCAATCATCCATCAAGGCAGAACAGACTATACTGCATCACACCATGCCTCTACAAAGTAAGTGGCCTTTTTTTTTCCACATCTGAGAAACACCACTAGAAGCAAGAGAATTCACCAACCTCCTAAGGAAGCTCCACTACACATGTGGTACATCTATGAGGCAGGAGAGGGCAAAGATAACTCAAAGTAAATTCTTTAAAAACATCTGTGGTTTCAAGTGGGCAACTATGTCAAGGCTAACTACATTATTAGCAGTCATTGTCTCTGAAATCCAGCCTATTTTTATGTAAAGAACAAGTGTATTTCCAATAATCCCCTCACAAACCATTTTAAATTTCATTAGAACCCAACTGCACACTGCTCCCTATGACTTCAGAGAAAGCTGCATGCACATCTGAGATCTCAAATAGCTTTGACAGCTGTTGATTCCCCACAGGAAGAGGAGTGTGAGACAAAACTCCTCCACCACAAGAAGAAAAAGGAACAGAAAGAGCTCCTGTATTGCCACAAAGCCTACCATCTGGAAGAAAGATGCGTAATGCCAATGACCCAACACTCTTCAACCTATTTGGATTTCTAGTTTGGGTTTTGGTGGAGGTTTTTTTTTCTGGCGTGATTTTTTTCCTTCTCCCCTCTCTCCCTGCCCGCCTCAAGTGTGTGCATTTACTTCACTTCGTATTTCTTCCTACTTCTGCTCCCTAAACACCTTCCCCCTCCCCTGACACACGCTCCATTCTGGCTCTTTCAATTCACTGATTCCTGCCCTGCTCCTCACACTGAAAAGTCTGAGGAAAATGTTCACTTGTGCCCAGACTTTATCACATGCCAAGGGGCAGGAGCCTGGAGGATTCACTTCACTCTGATGCTGCTCAGTGGAAACTGCTTGAGCTAGCTCTTAAGTGTCACTACCAACCGGACGGCCTACCCCGGTCTCAAACAAGAGATTCTCTATTTTCTGTCTGATGGCTCCCATATGGGGAAACTGCTGATCATGATCACCCCCTTCACTACAGATAAAGCCTATGAAAAAAACCGAAGGACAGCTACTTGTAATTTCCAAGAAAGGTATCAGAATCAATTTCCAGTGACTTCAGACTAAAAACTGCTGTTGGCAACAGTTTACACTCCAAAGAAGTTACCCAAAATACATTCCTAGTATTCTCAGGTTTACATATTTGATCACATTTAATGATGTCACCAATGCCAACTACAATATGAGCGAAACTCTCATTAAATAATAATAATAATTTTAAGAAAAGAGACACCAAAATCCCAGAGAAAGTATTTGTACGTGCAGACTGCTTTTCTCTCTAACACTGTTCTCTCTCCTTCCTATCTCCTTTTCCCCACATATTTTTCCATACTGGTTCTCAGCAGGCTGACATATCTTCCTCCCACCCCAAACTGCATGCTACTAAAACACAACTAAAATTCTTATCTAAATCCCTGGACTCTAACCTATGTCTTTTCAATACAAAACTCCTCACAGTACAGTGGCAAAACAATCACAATTCAATATACAAGAAGTTTTCCCCAGAAAATAATTGGAAAATACGGCATGTTGCAACTGCAATTTAATACTAATTTCACAAGGGAAAGGGTATTAGAGCTGTCACACTGCAGTGAGGAATTGCCTATTCTGATTCAACACTAACCTCTTGACCTGACAAAAGGGCAGCTTTGCCAAAACAAACCTTTGGTTCAGACAGACCTTCTTTTGAAAATGTGTAGTAATCATTCATCTTTAGTGTTCGTCACACCACCAAAAAAAAAAAAAAAAAAAGGAAAAATTTATATGTAGTTTCTCTGGAGACATCCATACCTTTGAATTTATGGGGTAGATAGGGACAGCATGCCTTTACACTGATCAGGATTTAAATACACAAACTGAAAAATATTAACAGCATTAAGTCACAGTAAAAGTAGATGTAGTACAGAATAGTAGAATAACTACACATCCTGTGTATGTACATATCCATGCAGCTAAAGGAAGTGCAAAGGATGTGTATAGACTCTCTCAAGAGATAAAGCATCACTCACTTTTCATAAGTCCCATTATATTTTACTCTTGTCCCAGTTTATGGGAAAGTGGGGATGGAAAAAATTTTGGGGGGGTCCTAGGACACTGATCAATACTGAAGACCCAGCATTCAGTTCTGGACACCTGTTTGATTACACTCTGTTTTTCCTAGAAGCATCATGACATCTTGTCATGGCTGCTGTACAGCTGACCTTGGGTCAGCATTTCTTCATTTAAAACACCTATGTAATCAATGGCTGAGACTTGGACTTTGCTTTGAAATTTTACATTTCATATACTTTAGATCAAACAGTGCACTTGCAAAATTAAAATATTCAAGAAGCAGGTGCTGTAACATTTCTTTGCCCTTTCCATTAATGCACAACTTTATCTTAAAAAATAAGCTACAAGAGTAGCATTTGACCATTTCAAAGAAAATGGAGCCAGGTAATCAAGATCATTCCCTTTGCACAACACATAAAACAGCTTCGATACTTGCTCCACACTTGCCACTGTGCCCACTTGAGACCAATCAATTCTGTTACAAAAGCATAATTTTTTCCAGCATTTAAAGTGCCAGAAGAAAAACAATATTAGCAGACAGAACCTATGAACACTTTGTAGTGTTAGCAAAGGAGTTTAAAGTAGTTTACACCTGTATTTTAAACACATACCCACTTTCACTGAGACAGCCATTTGGAAACGTCACAGGAAGTACTGTGTGGTGTTTCTTGATTCTGAATGAGAAGGACAAGTGCCTTCAGAACAACTGGCAAAGCTGCTGCCCTTCTCCAGGCATGGAGAGATCACCACTAGAACAAAGCATAATCGAAAATCCCACTGGAGACTGCTACAACTAAACAGCTGCTTTTATAGAATAGTAAAGATAGGCAAAGCACTTCAGGACTGTTCCCCCTTCTATCAGAACATCAAGGAAAACTACTCTCAGCTCAGTTGCACCCAAGTCGCAACTTTATTCACAAAAATTCCTTAATGCATTCCGGTTTCTCTGTTCAGGCTTCAGAAAAAAAGGCTTTCTATGGGTGCTGTGTTTCTTGGAGGACAAAATGTTATATTTTGCTCTAATTCATTCTATTGCTGAATTAAACTTTGATGTATTGGTCCTGACAAGAGCTTCATGCTGATTGTATTGTACATGATAGTATAATCACTCCCCATGCATTTCACACTAGCTGGCTGATTAATGCAATAGATTACCTGCAGCACCGATGGCATGAGGGAATCACTGCCCTTCTGCAGGCTAACCTCCAAGTACGCATTTAAGAGTGTGAAAGTGTAGAACAGAGACAAAATAAAATGCCTAATGCCTTAAGTTTTCCTTTCTTGCTGCCTGCTACTGTTCCAAGGGCTAAAGGCACATATGAATTTGGCTGGAACAGGTATATACATATTGAGATTCTATTCTAAGCTATCAGCAGCCACATGCTCTAATCTCTGTGTCATAAACCTCTGCTTTCTCCTTCTATGTTTTCAACTTTTAGCACAATAGAATAAGGAACTAACCACACACTTCTGACATTTTGCATGAGCCTGTTGTTCTTGGTTATGACCTTTTAAATGTTTTAAAAAAAACCTGCATCTTTGCAGACACTCTGCCATTCAACCAAAGGGTTTCATATAAGAACAGGAATTTGCTTGAAAGGTGCCGTTTACTGTGTGTCAGTGGACTATGATGTCCCCAAGAAAACACTTACGATCAGTCACATGCTCATTAGATACCCCTTTATGCATCTATAGTACTCCATAACCTAACCACTGCAGCAAGGCATGGGCTATTAGTCTACAAAGCCAAAAGAAAGTATAAAGAACCTGCAAACCTCACTGATTAACCTCCCTCATACTTAGAAAACTATTTAATCATTTGTTTACAACCAATCAACTGAAGGCAAAAGCGCTGCTAATACTAACACAAATAGTAAAAAATAGTCCTTTATCAACTAGTTGCCAATATTTACAGCTAGGTGGTGAACACAAAGTATGCTCCTGCCCAAAAATTCGTAAAATAAAGTAATTTTATCAATTACTTTAACTAGCAATATACTCTCAGTAGTCACAGTCTGTCTTCAGAGACTTAAGAATTTTCAGATGAAAAGTTAATGTGACTACTAATTATAAACGCATTAAGCTACCTCTGCATAAATTTATCCTTGAGATGAATCAATTCCTCTCATAGTTAATTTTTTTAGGAAGAGGCAAAACAGGAGATGTTTGTCCAACAAAATAAGCTATTAATAAAAGAGAGGGATGAAAATACCTGTCCTTTACAAAAAAACAAAAAACAAAACAACAAACCACAAACCAAAAAAGGAGCAAGTGCAAACACTCCCTTGCATACTGGAAACTACAACCATCACAACTATGCTCACAGAATGTAAATAATGCACTGTAACTGTCCAGAGGAATACATTCTGATTGTCGCGTCTGAATTCCTTCCTACACTGTCGTTTCCAAAGTCACTTTTATCTTCCAGTCCAAATATGATTGCTGAGTTTTTACAAAAACAGCATACTTTAATTACAACTTCTAATAGAAGAATCTAGCACAGCACCTGGTTACAGTCTACTGGCTGCCTACCACTATTCAAAATTCTAATTTTATTCCTAGTTTTCTTGTTAAACTTCTCCAGCTCCAATTACAGTTTTCAGCTACCTTTTGTGGGTTTAGAAGAACTGTCTTCCCTATCAAACTTTTAGTCTATGTAACAGGTATAGTAAATTATAAAGGATTTCCTTTGTCTTGATTTGACATACCCAAGCAGACTGAAATTCTTGCACCTCTCACTCCCAATTTTTGAGGCTTTTTTCCCAGTATTCATTCAAGACAGAAAAATGGGAAACAGCACAAGGCTAGATGGCTGACCCACACAGAGCTCAAAGAAATTAGTGAAGATTAAATAATTCCTCCCCATAAATCTATCACTTCTCTCTAGCTCTAGTATTTACTAGAAGTGGCATTGGAAAATTAAATGGCATCCTAAATGTTACTGAAGTATGAAAAATAAAGAGTGAGAGGAAGGAAAAAATAACACTAGGTATCAGCTTGTGTTACAGTAAAACTCTGTCCTTAATCTTGGCAGACGTGATTCCACAGTTACGGCTGCAATGAGCTGTGCAGCAGCTTCAGTACACATTTTTTAGGACATTTTTAAATAAAACAGTTCAATATCACAGGAATAAAAACAACAACTGCTATAATGATCACAAAAAATCTGAAGTACTTTCCATCTAACTGAACAGAATGGAAATGCAACTTTCTGTATGGCATTAAAAATAAACCCCTCAAGCTATGCTTACACACTAAAGGTAATTATTGTGACCATTATTTCTGAAATCTGATAAATGCCACAGGATTATCTCAGTCGGTTAGAGCATGGTGCTAATAACACAAGGTTGTGGGTTTGATCCCCATATGGGCCATGCACTCATGAGATGGATTCAATGATCCTTCTGGGTCCCTTTCAACCCAGAATATTCTGTGAAATTGCCTAAAAAAGAATTTACTGTCATACTCTGGCCTCACAAGCCCCCTCATTTCAAATACTATTACTGCAATGTCAGTAATGGAGGAAGAAGGAAAAGATCCTCAGAGAAGGTGGATGGAACCCATCTTTGCAGAACAGCAGCCTGGCTTCATTCACTGAGGAAATGAAGGTGACAGCATCAACCAAGCCACTATAGGGCCATGACAGCAATTTAAGTTGTCATCTGCAACTAAGGTCTTAGAACAGTAAAACTATCTCATGATACTAACTCTGAACTTCTGTTAATTTAGCACCTCCAACAACACAAATAATTCAGAGACACTGACATAAATTAACAGCTTATTCTGTGAAAAAGCAGGTGTAACCTTAAGTGCATGAACCAAGGGTACATGTGTTTCATAAGATGACAGCTGAGAGCAAACAATATTAATGTAACCACTACTTAAGCAAAGAAAACCTACTGGATATGATACAGTTTAAGACACAAATACGTGTTAAGATACCACTCTACCTAAAAAGTGCCACAATGAAAGACCAAGGGAAATGGTGCATCCAACCTCCTTTCAAACACAGGATTTCCTACAGCTTTCATTTCAAGGCCAGAAATACCGTATGTGTAACTGACTAATCTATACTTAGAAATCTGAAGTTAACTTTATTTTCTACAGTGCAGGGCATGGGTACTTTCTTTAGCTTTAAGGTAATACATGATGCAATTATAAATGGGGATATTCAACAATATAAGGGCAATATGAATATAAACTTGGCAGTCAAATTTGAAACTTAGAGCCTTGCTGTACTGTTTTATAAATACCATAAAATATCGGGAAAAGTGAATGTCTCTACTATGTGGGTGACCCTAAAAAGGGATTGCATGAAGTATGCAGCTCCACAAAAATGGTACTACAGCACCAAAACTGTAATGAATGCTTAACTTTATTGATTCTTTTCCATGGCAGTCCTGGAGTAATCATCAAAATGGGCACCAAGACGGAATTTCTCAAGGAGCATACTGGCAACAACCATAGCTGCTTTTGTCCTTTTTCCCCCTCCACTTAAGCACTAAACATAGACAATCTGTTTAGAACAGATGGCAAGTCCCATTCATACAAGTTTGTCTCTAACTGCAAAGGGAAGGAATGCCTGAGAGAGAAATATAGATTGAAAATAGCTTCATTCAGTTAGGGTTAAAAGAATCTAACTTGCTGTTTTCTAGAGATGACTATAAATTTTTATCAGAAAAATTCAGAGTAGTTTCCAAATTAAAATTGAAAAAAAAAAAGACATTATTTAACACTTGATCATTAGTTTGCTCATGGCAAAATGGTAAATAAATCTCTCTTAATTAGTCTAAAATGATTCCTTTTGTGACATCAACATTTAGAATTAATGTTTAGATGAGGAGCGAAGCGTTACTAATAAAGATCCAGGCATGATCCTTTGGGAAATATATTGTACTATTTTTATGTATCACGTGACCTTATAAAATGGTATTTTAGTTTAAATTTTAACACAAAAATGTATCATTCTAATCCAGAAAATGGTCAAAATACCAGTAAGTGTAAAACCAAAACAGACTGTCAGCCTGATCCAACACTTAAAAAGTGATATACAACAGAGCAAAGTACTAGTGAAAACCTACTAAGACTTCTAGAACTACTGCAGCAAAGTCATATTATTCCACTCAAGAAATACCTTTCTAGCAATAGTCCATTTAATATGCTAGTATATATTCAGTATATACTAGAAAGGATTCTAAGAATGGCACTGGGAAGAGCTTTATCAGATGAATAAGGCTCATTTCAATACCGTAAGAGGTTCCTACACTTAAAAACTTTAGACTCCAATAGGTGGTTGAGGTAGACAGGACAGGATTATGCATTAAAATGTGGAAGGTGCCCAGCTGAACGTAGAGAGTACCATTTAAGTTCTCCTCAACATCATAAAATAAGATGACCAAGAGAGACCTGGATCAGCATGATGCAAAACCAAACACATTCACCCATTCTATTCACTGCCCTGCCTTGCCAAAGACCTCTTTGGACACAACCTCTTCATGACACTGCCATCATATTTTGACTTCACAAGAAACTAATCTTAACTAAAAAAAAAAACCTTTCCTCCCCTTTAAGAGTCCTTAAATACCAAAATGGAGGAAATCTACTAGAAATGTTTGTTTTGAAACATGCAAATTACATGAAGTTTCTTCACCATGGAAGACAAACGATAGGATATGAAGATACTGAAAACAGTAGTTCATAGGAAAAAAATCTGATTCTGTAATCTACGTGTTGACAAGGTGTTGGGCTCCATCACTCCATCAAGCAGTAGATACTTGTCTTAGATTCGTCTACTTGCTTGCTTTCATCAGATTAAGCATCTGGGATTTAATTTAACAGTTTCAGCTTTATTAAGCTGTCACAAGAGCAGCCCTACTTTGGTAACAGTAGCTGCTCCAATTACAGCCTGGCTTAGGGTTGACAAGTATAATGATTCATTCATGGCATATGAGAAGCAGTAAAAAGTTGTTTTGCATTACAGCTTTAAAAACGTGGGCACTTTTTTCATTTAATTTGTCTCTTAGCTTTTGTTAACAGGACTTTTAAATTGCAGTAAGAAGCAAATGCGGCTTTTAGTTTAAATGTAATCCCCATATTTAAATGATCTGTAATGGCACAGCGTTTGAGTGGGAACACTATTGTTTCACAGTGGGCCCTGACGGTGACATGTGACATTTGTATTCAGGTCCTGTATTATCCATGTGGCTAAAGGGCTTCTAATTTCATTTCACAG
Source organism: Aleadryas rufinucha (assembly GCA_013397815.1). Taxonomy (NCBI): domain Eukaryota; kingdom Metazoa; phylum Chordata; class Aves; order Passeriformes; genus Aleadryas; species Aleadryas rufinucha. Next base: position 45,300 of record VZTH01016079.1, read on the forward strand.
CCAGAAGCCTGCAGAAAACACCAATTAACTTGCAGATCCCATTTGCCGACAAAACAGTATCTTCCCAGTGCCTGGCATCTGGCAGGGCTCAACTCTCAATTCCAAAGCAGAGCCTCACAGCCATCATGATCCCTGGGCTGGGGTACAAAGTCAATTTTCCACCTTTTTTTAAAGGAATTTTTCATTTTTGATGAGAACAAGCAACTTTTACTGAATTTCTCATGGATGAATATTAATAACTTACTCATCTACTAAGATTACATAGTCCATTTTTTTCCTCTATACCACAAAGAAGGCGAATTGACCTTTCCTTCCAGTCAGAGATCTCAGCTCAGCAGGCATCAGCAGGTATTTACTGTGCATTTCCATTTCCATAAACCGTTTTACCAATGCAATTTAATTAAAAGGCAAACCAAGGGGCTTCAGATGATAAATCATTATGACATCTCAAACTCCTCAGCCATGGTCACAAGTTAAACACCTAAAGATCAGCATGTGAAATTTATGTACCAAGATACCATTTAAACAGCAACATGAAGAATTCCAACTCTGCTTTAAACTCTGCAAAGTGGAGCTCACATACTACTGCAGCGAGTTGAAGTGATCACCAGTGCATCACTGAAATTGCATCTAAATTATTCTAGTTTGAGAAGTATCCAAGCAAGCCTTAGAGCTCTGACCTGTAACCTTTCCAACAGTATACCTCTGACATTCCGTACGTAGCACAGAGCTCATCCCATTCCTTGATGTACAACAGGGGAATCTGCTGGGCAGAGTTATTATATTCTTACTGCCAATCTAGAGGCTTTAAAAAACAACTGCGTAGTTACATGCAAGGCTTTTATTGTTAACATGATGCTTCTGAATTGTAAATTGCTTAGGAAATCAAGACTTTGTACTAAAAAATTGCCAGATTCATACTTAGACCTAAAGTATTTTATTTGGGGGTCTTGAGTGAAGGTTCTGGTCGTTTTATTTTTAGGGGGCTTTTCACTGTTATTTTAGGTGGGGGGGGGGGGGTTTGCTGTTGTCGTTTTTAAATCAGCACCTTCAAACATTCAAATCCAATCTGACTTCTACAGAAATCAGCAGTTTACCATGAACTTCAACAGGAACTCTGATCAAAGCTCAGTGTGTCCTTCCAGTACCCTTGCCAATATCCAATGCCAGGCAGGAAGCATCACTTAAATTCTAATGAAAGGCTCAAATGACCCAGTCAAGGAGCAAAGCTGGTTATTTAAGTATGCTTAAAAGTCTATGCCAAGATGGAACTGACAAAGTGGCCATATGCCTAGCACTTGGCAGAGAGCATACCAAGGCAAGCAAGAAAGCCTTTATTAAGCAGAATCTATATTTACTTACTTTTTTATGCCCTAAAATTCTCCCTATGTTAAATTGCTACCTACCTGTGACATAAATGAGAGTATAGCTAAAAGATTTTTTTTAAAAGACATACATATATGCCTCTCCCAGATTACTCTGAACAGGTAATACAAAACATTAAATACGCAGAGGCCTGTCTCTCACTCCCTCTGTTGATATTTTGGTTCTCTGACATCCTAGAAGATAACAAGCCAACATTACTTTTCAACATAATGATAGAATGACTCCTTTAAACTCAGTGTCTGAGTTATTTCTACTAGCACAGTTCATATGTTGCCAGGGCCATCCTGCTTTTCCCTCTGCAGTCTGCTATTTTAACTCTGGTCTCCCTTAAAATCTACTTGAACTTTTTGTACATTCACTTCTTTTTTTGAGATGCAAGTTTCACATGGAAAAAGTGATGTTTAATGTGAAAATAGGGAAACTCAAGCAAAGTAAAATCCTAGCAAAAACATTGCAGAAGCTTGTAGCCTTCACATCAGGTAGAAGTGACTCTGGAGAGATTCACCCAATCAACAGCATTTTGGAGAGAACCTGCTAAGCACCAGTGGAAGGAACCAAGAAATCCTATCAGCGGGGAGAAGAAATGCAGAGTTTAGAAACATAAACACTATCTGGAGATGGAAGAAACAAGTTAAGTTCTACCCTTTGGCTACTTCCCACCTGATGTGATTGAAATGTATTTGCAACTGAAACCATGGTACATGATGAACATATTTTGATACTCTTAAGAGGAGTCAGAGCAGTTCAGGACTGAAACAATGTGGTCTGCCTCAGACTGCAAATACAGCAGCTCAGGTAGTGGTGAGGCTGCTTTTTGGTAGTGACATCTAGAATTCTGATTACAGAGAGGCAAACTAAATTCAATTAATCCAAAAGTATTTGTTGTTTGATGCTGCAGGCAGACAGATTCCACCTCCTCTACCTTCAGACAGGTGCTGTCAAAAAAACGATGTTAATACAAAATTGATGAAAAAGAGGAGCTGCTACAAAAATTTAACAAAACCTTTTTTGTTTATTGACAGCATGTGGCAAGACTGCTACAGGTAACAGATGGAGAACACATTTCTGCTTCTCCCACCACCTACCGGCTCAACCCACATAAGCAATGAAGCATGAGACCCTCCAATTTTCAGTATGGTGGGATACAATTCTGTTCCATGTATGTCCAGCTATGCATGTGCCTTGTTTGGCAAAAACTGTTATTCCCCAGCAAGAAAAAGGATCACAAAAATGGCATACTGAAACGGTTGTTATATGTGTAGTTGTTTCTAGACTCTGACAGAGCTTTGTCTTCTATGGTATCAAGGATTTTCACCACAGAAGTCTGTAATCTCAACTACATAGTTAGCAGTTTACCAGCCTGGTGCTTCATTTAGAGTGAACATAATTTTTGCTATACAGGTTATATCCAATCTTATCCCATCAGTTAGTACATGATTCAATCATGGTCATCTTTGACCTCAAAGAGTGCAAAAGTTAAGTTTTGCATTTGACACTTCTAAAGAAAGCATGTTACTCTTGCTTGGATTTGATCTCATTTAGCTTGGTTTTGGACCTTTAAATTACATTAAGAGCATTACATTCGCTCTCTTCTTTGCATTACTTACATAATGTCTCATAGGACATCATCTGTAAACTTTTGCTTGTTATTAAATGTGTATTTATGTGTTTTCTGCCATGTAAGTCAGGCACAGCCATAGGGACCAGAGCACATCAAAACAGACTTCTTTAAGACTTGAAATGTCTTTCCAGAATGAGAAGATTAAGTTTCTACTCCAAGCTCCATGAATCACAAGGCAATTCCATTTAGGCCGTGTGTGTCTGCAGCTTGCTTTAGGAAAGCCTCCAAGACAGCTGTAAGTAAGGTTTGGAATGCTAAGAGAGACAAATTAATCCCTTCACTCATACACTCAGTGAATTACCTTTCAGAGAAACGAATTATATTTACCACTGTATTTTAAATAATTCAGGTTGTTTTTTATCTTCCACACACTTGCAGATCTATTCGTTAGTAGTTTGTTACACTACCTTATACCTAGGAAAGCAATGCTCGTGGTTACTTTACATCTTTCCTCTCACCTCTCCATCTTTAAATACTGTTGATATTCACATTCAAGTTGTATTGATTTTCCCTTCAGATAACACCCTGTACCAATGCAGGCTGAGGCTAGAAGGGATTTAGAGCAGCCCTGCTGAGAAGGACTTGGGGGTGCTGGTGGCTGAGAGGCTGGACATGACCCAGCCATGGGCACTCACAGCCCAGAGAGCCAAACGTGTCCTGGGCTGCATCCAAAGCAGCGCGGCCAGCAGGGCCTGGGAGGGGATTCTGCCCCTCTGCTCTGCTGAGACCCCACCTGCAGTGCTGCATCCAGCTCTGGGGGCCCAGCACAGGAAGTACATGGACCCACTGGAGGAGATCCAGAGAAGGGCCACAGAGATCATCAGAGGGATGGAGCACCAGCCAGACAAGGAAAGGCTGAGAGAGTTCGGGTTACTCAGCCTGAAGAAGAGAAGGCTCTGGGGAGACCTTAGAGCACCTTCCAGTACCTAAAGGGGACCTACAAGAGGGCTGAAGAGGTGTCGCTGTTGAGCGCTAGCGGAGGGCAAGAACCAGACTGGATCGGGTGAGGCGGAATTCTGATTTTATTATTTAATTCTAAAACTTATATAGACTTTTAAAAGTTTCTCCGGATTGGGTCAATTCAAAACCTCCCCCTAGGCCCATAGGCCAGGTAGAACTGCCCATCTTTCCAGAGACAGTTTCAATAACATCCAAACCTTATCTTTATTTATAGAACACAGGGAGAAGAAGAGAAAAATTCCCATGGGAAAGAATCTGTGCTACCACAAAGAGGGACTGTTTACAAAGCATGTAGTGATCAGAAAAAGGGGAATGGCTTTACACTGAAAGGAGGAAGGTTTAGATTAGGTATTAAGAAAAAAATTCTTTATTGTGAGGGTGGTGAGGCACTGGAACCATCTGCCCAGAGAAGCTGTGGATTCCCCATAACTATCAGTGTTTCAAGGCCAGGTTTGATGAAGCTCTGAGCAATCTGGTCTAGTGAAAACTGTCCCTGCCATGGCAGGGGAGTTGGAACCACATGATCTCTAAGGTCCTTTCCAACTCAAACCATTTTATTAAATTCTTACAGATTTTGAAAATTTCTGAAGTAGTAGTTCAAAATTGTATTAGTGAGTTCCTTAATACTTTACAGCAAGTGCCCTCAGACCTCACCAGTTCAAATATTCCTTTCCCATTTCAGCCTCTGTTATTCTCTTAATTGTACAACTAAGTCATGCATCAGGTAACCTTTTCTGTAAAGCAATGTTAATTGTTAATCCTCTTTTATTTCATCTCCTTTCTTGCTCAGTAATTGACTTCTGTAATTGTGAATCAGTTTCTTCCTTAACCTTTCCAGCTTAGCACTAGAGGCTTATATATTTTGCCTCAGCTGTGTAGTTACATTTCCACTTTTTGCTTTATTCTTTTTAGATCCTCCAATACTTACAACCTACCGGAATTGCACTTCTTTCACACCATGTTCCCTCTCCTTCAACTGCAACTGTCTCATGCTGTAGATGAGAAATTCTATTTCACTCAAACTTAACTGAACAAAGAAAACTGCAAAAAACTCTAATCTGCTTTGCCTAGAACCATAATAAAAGTTTTTCTCAACTCCAAACACGAATTGTTTCTTTATTATACATATGAACACCTAAATGAGTCTGTGCATTTACCCAGTTCATCCCAGAGCTGCCTATACTTGTCAGTCATCGTAGTTCCTTGTTGTCTCCAAAGCGACAGACGAGGGTCAGCCATGAACTGTTCTGTTATCAACGTCAACATGCGAGCTCCATTTGAATCTCTCATTTTTAGCATCTCTCGCACCTAGGAAATGAGTCTTTTAATACAAACTTGAAAAAAGCAAGGAAATCGCAGTACAGACAATATGCTGCAGTGTTAAATATTCCACTTCTGTTAAGTTAGAAATGCAATTTGTGTGTGTGATGGGAAATTTTTAAGTAGAAAAAACAGTCTGCCTTCCCAACTTTTAACAAAATTTTGGTTTCAGTATCCAATTGCAATTCTTCAGAGAATTTTCCCACAAGCAATCCACAGGTGTATTATACAAACTGCTGTAAGGTTTTCCAACATTTTGGGAGTGGGAAGGAAGAAGAGAACAGCAAAGCTGTAGATGCTTGAAATGTTACTTCATATCCTTACACTGATCAAGACACATCAGATTGTAGTCCACTGCTGTACAACTCATTATCAAGTTGCCATTGTGTTCCCAAGCCTTTGTGTTATTTTAGAACAGTAGAATCTAGAACTTTGAGTAAGATGCAAACAAGTACAGACTGGCTTGGAGAACAGGGGAGAGACAAAAGGTTCAGAGTACTCAACACACCTTTGCAAAAAGCAAATTCAGCTGCTTCCCTGATCCATGGTATCCACCCTGGGAAAGGAAGAGTTTAACCTGTTCTTGGACTTGTTCCTCATCCAAATGCCAGCAATTTTCATCATCTATGCTAGCACCTGCTGTTGGGTCAGGAGCACCTGCAAACAGCAAGAAAAGAAATCATTATGTTCTATATGAAAAAGAGAGGTTCTTGAGTCCAGGGGAGAAGACTACTGCAGAGGTTTTTGGATTTGTGCCTTCTCCTGTTTTGGATGCCTTGTTTTTTATCTAAACAGTCTTTAAATAGACTTAAATTTCTCCTCAGTAGTCTAAAGCACTTAGAAATTATAGCCTATGAAAAAGTATTTCAATACGTAATATTCTCTTCTCTAACAAAACTTTACAATAAAGGTGAGGGGTTTTTTCCCTCCCATCTCAGCAGCTATACTAGAATAATTTTACAAGGAAAATTAAGACTTTGAATAATATTCTACAACTGTGATGTTAAAACCACTCTCCCCCAAACACCTGTGTAATTCCTGTACCTTCAGCAATCTTGCTCAGGTTTAAGTGACTGCTAGTGAGCGCTGCTATTGATGAACATGAGGAGAATCATCACCTTGGTGCCTCTGAGCTGTGATGGCTCTGCAAAGCTAAACAAAGAGTAAAAAAAATCCCCAAACACATCCAAAGTCTTAAAGCACTAAAGGCATTTCCATCATAAGTAAGAGCTACAGGTATTTAAGATCAAGCTGCTTTTAAAGGAAGCATTTTTACATCGGCAATGTCATCTGCACAGAGTCAGTTTAGAGCAACTCTACTCAAATGAGCCTAGTGTCAACGGAAACGACTAAATTCACATCTGGCAGTGCTTTGGCAGCAGACTGCCATAACTCAGCTTTTGCAGATCAGACCAGTGACCTTCCCTCTCTTAAAGGATGACAAAATTAACTAAAACAAGTTCTTGCATCATCTAGTAAACTATATTTTTCTGAAGAATACTGCAGCTCCACTGGACATTTCCTAAAAGGTCTTCAAAATGAATAGGCCGAAAAGTACGTATCTAGAGACTCAGCTCAAGGTAGGGCATCACCATACCAGGTGATGGTATTTTAAGCACGGCTGAGACTCAAGTTGACTTAACATTTTTATTCTGGACTTATCACAACTGCACAATCTCTATCTCTGTTATGTTTTGTGAAAGCAAAGATGTTAGAAATTGAATCACATCACACAATCCCTCTTTGAAATCTGTGTTTATGTTACCTCTGTAGAAAAAAAATATTGCCAGGGAAGGAAAATTACATAAATTTCTAAAAAGCTGGGGTTTTTAATAGAAATCCTGAAAATCTGAAAAACCAAAATAGCTACAACTCTACAGATGTATAAGAAAAAAACCCATTGATTCTATTGATTCAAGCCTTTGTTTCACAATTGCAGCTCCGCCATGGAGGTGAAGCTTTTAAGTGGTCACAGGAAATGCTGATCTCTTTATTCAATGAAAATACAAACAGAAGACTTACAGGGTCAGAAGGATGTCTTATCTACATTGCTGAGACAGTAAAAAAAAAGATGTTCCAGCTCAGCAACTTCCTAAACTGCCTCCAATTTCAGAGCCTAAAGCTGGGAACACTGCACTGCTGTATATATACACACATATATATTTAATTAATAAGAAATTGTGTCTTTGCAGGTGTGAATGAACTCTCCTGCCTTCCACAGGAACCATAACAGCATCTCAGAAGACAGGAATCAAGCCCAAGACAGCATAAAAACCAAGAAATGAAAAACCTGCTCTTCTGCAAATGCTTCAATCTTTAATGTATTAGTTTAAAAGGGCTTTCAGTTCTGTCAGCTACATGAAACACATACTGATAAGTCTTTGGTTGCAAAGAACAAGATAAAAAGGAAAATCAAGCCACACAAGAATATGCAGTGCAGCTGTTGCACAGACCCAGGTTTGCAGTATCACCTTGCAAATAGTTTAAATATTTCATTGCTCTAAAATGCAAAGAGGATGAACAGGAACTATATAAAAGCAACAGTATAAAAAATACACTTATAATTGTTCCTTATTTCAATGCAGATTTATCTTTAAACAATCTTGGTACGGTTACTTTCAAACTGAATTAAAAATAGCCCAGTATTCCTCAGCTAAGCTTCCCTTTTTAGGGGGTGAAAAAAAAAATTCCTTCTGCAACTGTTTACATTTTATCAAAAGCTCACCTGTCATTTTGTGTTACAAGGTTAAAAAAGCAATATAGCTACCACAGATTCTTTAACAATAGGATTCCTGTACAAAAGCAAGTGTGCCTGCTACCCAGGGCCACCAGCACTGCCCCCACCAAGGCTACTTCTGCCAGTACGATCCCAAATATATCTTACCTAGGAGCTCAGTATCACTACATTTACACTAGTATTACCTGCAAGCTGTTAGGCCAGAAGACTGCAAAAGCAGAAGATGCCAAGCCAAGGGTCTGAGCTCTTCAGCACAGTACAGATACATTGACTCTGAATGATTTTTTTCTTTCCAGATCTTATATAGGCTACATTCAGTACAATTAAAATTTTTAATTCCAAAGAAATTTCAGTGTACATATAATCAGCACCAGCTACAGTTGCAATTCACACATCTTTCAACCCTGCTGGCAGTCTTCAGCAACAGCCATGGACTAACAAGGCATGGGGACACTGTGTCTGATCAGGCACAAGTCCAGACACCTTCCCACCAAAGCAGCAGTCAGGCGTTCTAGTGATGCTGCTGGAGAAACCTCAGATTCTTGTTTTGGGCTCAAGACATGACCATCTTCCATGTCTCTCAACTAGGCACTTTTCAAGTTCACTAGGTTCACCTAAAGTCAGGTAACTGATCTAGCCTGTTTCCTCTCCCGCTCAAACAGATCATGGATGGAATTTCTACACTGCCACTTCTCTTCTTGAAAACATAGGACTGGGTGAACAGGTAAGGACCTATCTGAACAAGCAAGAGAAGGAAGATGCCGTAGGGGCTATGAGAAGTCCTAGCAGAAGCTGTCAGGATGGCTCAGGCTCAACACTGAACAGGCAGAGCTGAAGGTTCAATCCAAAGGCAGTAGCTTCACTCAGGGTGCAGCACAGCCCTGAACAGGCACTGCAACGCTTTGGCAGAGGGACAGTTTAGCTGCAGAAAGGAACATGGGCAGCCCTGAATTTAAACTCTGCAGGGCAGTTTGGTACCAAGGCTAAATCCTGTTTCCCGCCTATAACCTGCGGAAAAGTGTTACTTATGTGCTTTAGAGAGATGTCATGAGGATAAGTGAGTTCACATTTGAACTATGAAAGTGTAAAGTACTGTATAATCACACTAATATTAAAACCTGTAATTAAACTGTGTCAGTTTATAGACACTAAACTAACATATTAATCTCCTTCTCGCCAATCTCTGGCTTTTTAAGCTTCTGTCATGACTGGTCTATGAAATATGCTTTACCTCATGTACATACAGTTAAATACAATAAATAACCAGTATATAGATACAGCCATATATACCTACTCATGCTCTTTTACTATAATTACTAAATTGCAATCTTAGCAACCAAAGCAGGAAAACTGTGCACAGCTCTTTGTGACACTGAACACCCAAATAATATTTGAAAACAGGGTAGCAGCCTTTTATATTTAGGGTCATAGTAGGTTGCATATTAAATATAATCAACTCCCAAGTTCTAAGAAGCAGAAGCACTTAAAAAAATAAACACTTTGTTCATTTACACAGCAATTCAAAGGAACTGCTTTCACAATGAGCAACCACATTCAAGAACTGGTGCTGTACATGGAGAACTTAACCTCACAAAACAGACAAGCAAAGAGCACTAAAAACGGACTAAGAAGTTCTTATATTGCCAACTACTCAGGTGCAGATCAACAGAGATTTGGATAAAACAAGGCACACTGCTTCCCTGATCCTTATTTCTGAAGTATCACAAGAGTTGACTTCAAATAAAACCCTGCCAAATTATTCACTTGTAGCCATCCACACTGATATTTTTTTTTAACTTTTTAATAAAAATGTCATTAATTTAAGTATACAAATGAACTGTAGATCAGTTACATTTTATTAAATGTCATCCCACGGCAGCATTAAGGAGAAGATATGGAAAACTTATTACAAATAAAAAGCAAGACTGAGTACTACGTGAAGAGCAAATGAAAGAAACCCAGCTAGAAACCAATACTGCTGTATGCTGATTCACAACAGAATAGTGATTGATTTTATAAACTTAGTATGCTCAGAATTATTCCAAAATTAAATATAATTAGAACCAAAGGTAATTAAAATAATGATTCAAAAATATCATTATGCCTTTGGTTCCCCAAATGATTCCAAGTTTAGACATAAGTCACTTAACTTCAGGGCTCCTGGGTGAACTGTAACACCTGTTCAGCAGCTCACAGCATCAAAGGAAAACAGCAACTGCTATGAAGCTGTCAGTGATAACAATACAAAACATGAAGACAGGACAGGCTATGCTAAGTTGCTGAGGGAAGTTAATAAAATCCCAACAAGATTTTTAACTTCAAAAAATTCTGTGTTCCCTCTATACCCACAGCAAAATCTGCTAAACTATCTACTGACAATATCTAACCTCTCCTGATAAAATACACATCTCACAAATATGCTAAGTTTCAAAAAGTAAGTTTCAAAATTTATTTGTGCATGGCAGATAAAATAACTTTATCAGTATAGATAAGCATATTTTATTTTAATTAATTTTTATCTTCCATGTCTTTTAACAAAATCTCACTATGTTTGTTTTGTGTATCTGCAAAAACCTTTTCCAAAAATACGAGTTTCATTAATTATTTTCTCATGTTACTTTGCAGCTACCAGTCTTGTCTTTTCTTTTCTTTTTTTTTTTTTTAAATTCTACTATTTATTTACTTTTACTTGGGTTTCTTAAATTTCTCTAGTTTTGGCTACTCTTACTTTTACTTCCTTCCTACATCTGGCTCACCAAACAATTCTCATACTAAGCACTGAAGCACTTCACTTTCATTCTTCTTGAAAGGAAATTCACCTTCCATCTCCTACATTCTTCTTTTGCGACTAGACTCTCCATCAATTTTGCAGTTTAGGCAGGGCCATGTGAAAAATTCCGTAATTTTAAAAATAATTTATCTGCTTTAACATTACACATTCCCCTTACTAGCCTATCAGCAATACACTGTATTCAGGTTCACAGCCCTACCATACCCTGCAATTTTCCACTAAAACCCCCCTCGTTTCAGTTTAATACATTAAGTACATCTAAACACATTAACAGGTACCTCCAGGTTGCCCTTTTGAACTTAACAGTTATAGGAACAATATTAGATATTCGGAAATTTTCTTTGAAAGTTTTTTTTAATAGATGTTTCCTTCTTGATTGCCTCCTCCAGCACTACTAATACAGATCACAAATTAATGTTTATTGAGGATGTATCCACATTTGCCTGGACAAATGCAGAAAAAAGTAGAGAAACAAGGTGCCTCTCCTTCTCAGAAGACGAACGTACTTCATCTGCTTTTTCCCAGATCCTCCCTCTTAAAATTGAGTTCATCTGTACGTGGGTCTGTACTGGCAAGTGACTTTTACTGCAAGTTGGAGAATCAGACAATGGCAGAAAGCCTAGAGAAATCCATATAGTTCCTCCAAGAGCAGAGATTGCAACAGCAGCAGTAAACACTCAGGAAAAGAAACAGCACAGCTTAAAAGTTGAAAAGGTTTGCCAGACTGTCCTCATACCAAAACCAGCAGACCCTTTTTCACTAAGCACATAATAAAAACCAATGCTAATATGAGATTAATATGAAAACAGACCTTCCCTCTCTCCCTACATCCATCCTGCAGCTACTCTGCTACTTCTACGCAAATTCTCATGAACACAGATTGGCCTTCCAAACAATTTATTGAAGGGAGAGTTTCATACCTATGAAAAGGCAGATCTAAGTTGACAAGCCCAGCTGGCAACCAATGAAACAACCCCAACAACCCAGTTGTCATCCTGACTGGTCTCTTCCTAGCCTACACATCTGACAGTTTTCTCTGTACAACAGTATAAAAATTAACAGATACGAAAAAAGCCTCAGCTAAACACAACCCAAAGCTACATCCACCTTCTTGTGAGACCATACCCAAATCAAAATCCAATTTGAAGCCAACAGTTCTGTAGTACAAACACCAGGGAGGGTATCAGTATTAATACCTGCAGTTGTCTTCAGTACAGATTACACATCATGAAACTCCAGTTTTAAAATCATCAGGAACACGAACAGCTGTAGCAGTGTCACATGAGAAAACCAGAACACAACAAATCATCTCAAAAATAAAGAGGTGCTTTTGTGCCCTAAAAATATGCAGAGCACTCTTAATCACCACCAAGTGAAAATAGTATGGCAAATACAGAAAAAGACTCCCAGTAAATCACCTGTCTCTCCTGAAGAAGTTAGTGGCTAATCAACACATTCCTGTGCTTCTAACAACATCCTCTTATTTCTTCCTGCAGTAAGGCTCAGACATGAAGCAAGAAAAGATAGTGCATCATATGTGTCCACCAAGAAACTCAAAGGGATTGGTTATTATAAACCTTGGCCAGTATAAGTCACTTCACTAATTCCCCCAGTAACCTCCTGAAAGGTGGCCAAAGACAGTCATTGAATGCTGCATAACACAGAGTTTTGAGCAAATGAACAATTATCCAATAAGCCTTTTGTTAAGGGAAAGCACTGAAGTCATTCCATCTAATCATCTCTCTTATGAGCCAGCTCATAAGGAAGACATCAAGATAACTGTAGTCAAAGCTCTTCCAAGTCCCACACCATTCAAACACACAAATACATACTATTTGAGAGCTGACTTTTTTGCATATAATTGAAAATATATGAAAATTAGAACTAGTACAGGGACCACAGAGAAAAAAAAAAAGAATTGAAGTCTTATCTAGAACAACACTGAAATCAAACCATCTCTAGGCAACAGTGAAAAGAATTTCCTCATCCAACTCCAGACTCAAAATTTCTCTTAATCAAAGCTGTTTCAGGTACTTCTGTGCCAGGTCTCCTCTACTTTCAATAAGCAAATTTTTCTTCTCACTTACCTGTGCCTTCAAGCAGAATTTAATATAATTTCTCTTCAAACACCAGTCCAATGAGGTCAAACTGTTCAAAGCAAGAGAGGTGTAGAAGACAGTTTTGCACTACAAACTCAACATCTGCAGCACAGCAGATATGATAGAGTAAATGGTGATCTTACATTCATCACCCTATGATACTAGAATGAGAAACATTTCTTTTGGTTATTTTTCATAGTTTTTGGTTTTTTTTTTTGTTAACTTTATTATTTATAATCAAAGGAATTTTATTAAAGATCAAAAGAACAGAATGACAGTATGAGTCCCAGAAGAATACTTCCTTGCTATGTAAGCAGAACTCACTTTTTCCTTAAAATAACTATGTAATTTTTAGTATTGTGAACACAAAAAGAAATTCACATGGTTTTATGTGAGTCTGAGAGGAAAAGCAGGAAACTATATAAAGTCTTCTATAACCCAGCTTCCTTTGGTAATAGTTCATTTTCTTATGCTGCCTCCATTTTCTACTTTGGCTTTTGGCATTTTAGTAGAAAATAGTGACAGCCAATAAAGACATACTGCAATCTCACTTACTAGGAAGACAGCAATGTAAGTAAGAAACATTTCAGTTTTATGGATAATTTTAAACTAACGTCCTAAAATTCACTGCAAAATGGCATAACTGATCATCAACTTAGAACAGGAAATAAAAAACTTTTTGCTATTTTCAGTGATACAAATCTCAAATCGTTCTCCAAAAATAATTTATATAATGAGCAATGAGACATTCTGACAATAAGAAAATAGTTGACAAAGACTAACATGCCTATGATTAGTTTAATTACAGACTTCATATTTATCAAGTCTGTAAGAGCTTGTTATTTCTCTTACATTAGCCATAGTATAGCTAATACAGACATTTATATCACCTGTCCTTTGTGCCCCACCCCTGCCTTCTCATTTTCTAATCACCCTTGACTGTTTGAATCTTCTGTGCCTCTCTGTTACCCTAATTCTCCCTTACTGATTAGATCATTAATGTTCAGGTTGTTAACAACTCTCATACGATACATGCCTTCAGCTCATAACATCTGAGCATCTTCCTCTATTCCTTAATGTCCTGCCTCTCCTTTGGTTTCACTTCCTTTCCATTGTCACCACTACATTTGGCAGCTACAGCAACTGCCTTGCCTCTGGCCACATCCCCATAGCCCCCAAAGCCAAAAAAGATCACTGCTCCTGAAATTCACTTTCTTGCACCATCACCTCTCTGGGCCTATCAGGGTCACAGCACCATGAGGAAGGAGTTTAAGCTGCACAGGAGTCCTGTTACTGAAAAGACTTGGTTTTTTCTGCCTACACTGTAACTAACACACACATGGTTTTCTTTATCTTAATATTAAGCATCTTGGTTCTGTTCCTATTGCAAGTTCTTTGAATAATGGTCATGCCTCAAATATCTAACACAAGATCTGTTCCTGTCAATGAAAAAAAAAAAAAAGAAAAGAAGGTATTTTTAGATAGTAGGTAACTTATTCTTCCCCGCTAAGTCGCCCTTATACTTACAGCTCTGGTGACCTGAGAGGACATTTCTATCAGATGACTTAACATAAGGCTCTAACAAACTAGTTGGGTCACCTCAAACCCACAACTACCTGCTCTCAGTTCAGTCAGGTCCATAAAAACGCCGTGTCAGAAGCCTCAAGTCAGACCCAGAACCCTTTAACAAACTCAAGTTGTTCACAGCAAAAAAAAGCCATTAAAATCATGTGCATCTGAGAAAGCAGGAAAGTTCAAGACCTTTGCTATGCTGCAACTGCTGCAACACTAACAGGAAAAAAAGCACTGAAATACAGTTTTTATGTTTCTCCTGACTTCATATAGAAACCAAATGCCAAAGGTTAACAAAAGCGTATTTAATGAATGAAAAAACAGTGACACCTACTTGCTTTTATGCTTTGTCATTAAAACAAAATTCCACAATCAAAATATCAGAAAACTAGCACAAAGAACAAAATAACAAGAAGACACCACTGGTAAGTTGGCAAAAGAGTTCCTTTAAGCAATATGGCTATACAAAGAACACCACTACTCTGTTTTCACTAGCTGGAAAATACAAGCATGAAGCAGAGCAGGTCACTTATTAACAGTGCTGGAGACATCAAGCTCATTGCTTATGAAATCTTTTCCCTATCCCAAAGAGTACCATTTTCTAAACATCTTAAAACGAAGGTTCAATAGCAAAATCTCCTTTGGTAAACACCATTTTATCACAGAATAATTCAGCTCAGAAGACAACTAAGCAGGTCACACTCCTGAATGTACAAAAAAGCTCAAAACCTATGAGGAAATGAAGCAAAAGGAAGAACAAGTGTCAAACTCACCATGGACTTGATTGATTTCTGAATTCTGAGAAAGAATTTCATCTGCTAATTTTTGAGCAGTTGGCAAAACTTCTGTGTGGTGTACTGTGATCAAATACTGCACAAATTTTTGTAGTTGGTCTCTGTTCATCTGAAAGAGTGTCTCTGAAATGGGAAGATGCAGTTTGACCTGATCTGGCTTGCGGATCCGGTATAAAGAGAGTGCCACAACGTGGGCACAGTAAAATATGTCCTTGTTTCCACAGCTACAGGTCACTGAGGTAATCTTGCAACGATCAAAGCTGATAGCTACATTGCAAACAGTTTCTGGCTCCGATTGCATTGCAGGCTCTGTTACTGTGCCACTCAAGTGGAAACCTGTGCGGGGAAAAAGAGAACTTAATGATATATGTAAAATATTGTCTCTCATTATCAAGAAAGTTTTGTTAGCAAAGTCTGTGGCTATTTCTGAAAAATGATACATCTCAAAGAACTTGCTTTAATTAAAAATATGCTTAATCCTTTCTTCCATACATACCTCTTTCATCTCCAATAAAATCAAAAGAGGAGTAAAAAATTTGTTTACAAGCCCTCTGCCATTCCATCACAACATTCATAGAAGTCTGACAGCAAGAGAAATATTTATTTGGTAAATGACAGCTGCAGAAGCAGAGCAGCATCCCATAAAGACCAACGTGAAACTACCCAGTAAATTGGCAGCAATTTTCCAAACCCCCCACCAGGGAGCCTGCAGCACCTACCGGCAAGTTTAAGCATTCTCTGAATAAGTGAGAAGGAAGTAGTGCACTCTAGTGGCATGAACTCAGGTCCTAGTCTCAACTGACTCACTGTCAAGTCACATATCCTCTTTGCTTTCACCTCTCCCACCACTGAGCTCATGCTAAAGCTCACCTTCACCCAAGTGATCCATCCAGTAAAACAGCTAGGTTTGTGCAGCATTTTGGACATGGAAACTGCTGTAGTTACCAATACACAGGATGTCAGATCTATAGCACTGAATGAGACACCTATGCACTGTTCCAGATGTCTGCATTACAGTCCTGTTTTTCAATCAGCATAACAAGCACATGGCAGAAGAGCTAGGTTTGTGTGTACTGTAAGGAGGCACGGAAACCCTAAGCAAGATGCTTCCTTTAGCAAATATGCCATGTGTCACAGCACAAGATCTCAAATGCTGAAGATTCAAAGGAAACTCACCTGCCTGCCCAACATAAAGGCCCAGGTTTGGCTCTTGATGCTTTACCACTGAATAGCAGAATAAGGGGGTTTCTTTTCGATTTTACATAAATATGATATTGATTTCAGCTCAAGCATTAAGTCAGAGACACAGACACAGGGCAATGAAACTGAATTTCATATGCCGTACCAGCATTAAATTTGGAGAGTACATATAAAATCTTAGATGGATACAAGTAAGGTGTCATACAACAAGTACTTAAAATGGAAACAATATAAACCCACACTCCCCCAATTGCAAAAACTGATCTAATATTCTTGAAACACCAAAAAAGTGTACTGCAGGAACCATTATCACATGAAGATTAGATGGGGGGGAGAGGGGGAGCAGGGAAGCAATATATACATAGCTCTAATCCAAAATGCTGTATCCCAAATATTTTTTAAAAAGTTCTTCATCTTACAGGAAAGAAAAAGGAAAATCCCTTATTTTTTCCATTCGTTTACGCTGTACATTTCAGAGCAGGTTATGCAGTCAGCATCACTGCAGTACTCTGATGCTCCACCCTCAAGAAGGTCATATGCACACACTAACCTCGACTTTGTAAGGGGATGTTTCCCAGGTAATTACGAGCCAATGCTGAAGAGCCAGTCAGAGTAAAGTGCAGCAAGAGGAAAGGGAGTGGATGAATAAGCCTAGGCACATGCAGTATTCTTGCTCCCCACTCACCTCTTGTTGAGAGAAAGGGAATGGAAGTGCCCCTCACAACATGAGCTCCTTCCTCTGTCTTTCCTTTTGGTTTTTAAGTAGTCACAGTATGTTCCTTTAAGTGCCTTCTCTCAAAAACAAAGGCTTTGTTAAAATTTAACCAGCTCTATTTATTTCTGGTTCATTCCCAGTAAGTGAAAGTTGGATTGGTGGTCCCAAAGAAACTGCATGGGAGATTATTTTTTTAATTCCACTTTCCTGTGAAGCATACATTAAAAAACCCATCTACAATCCATGAGCTAAGGAGAAGTCTAACACTTGAATGCAGAAGGAGCCTGATCCTACCCTTTCCTACTCCTTGTATCTGAACTCCTATTAACTACAGTAGAAAAACACCAAATGAAAGATTTTCTATTAAACTGATGCAAAATAATAATAAAACAGACCAACCAGCTAGTCTAACAATATTACCACTTTCAATTTGCCAGTACATTGTTCAAGCATTCAAAAAAGTTAAAATCCTCCTGGAAATATGAAGGTCTCCAGAAACACTCAAGAGTTAAGAGCAGGCCTGCCCTTAAATCCCTGCACTGCTCAGATATAAACACAGGTCATGGTTCCCTCTCCACTGAGGGGTTTCTATTAAGAATTCACAAGCACCAAAATTTAGAAACATTTAGAAACACACGTACTGGTCTAAACAATGACAGCACTAATACAGTCACCTAACCTACCCTTCTTAACTTACGCAGAGTTTAAAAAAAAACACCTGCTGCTCTTGCAGGCAAAAGATGTAGAAGTTCTGTATTAACTATCCCACCAGGACATGCCTCCTAATTATGAAACACTGTTTTCCTCCTCTTTTTCTGTTTGCATTTTTAAAGAAAGAAATTATTGTTAGTAAATATGACCTTTAAAAAGTTTTAACCCTATCAGAAAAAACAATTCAGGAAATTTCGGCTCAGAAGCACTGGTAGGGCTGTTATAATTTAACCCACCAGAAATCAAATGACACCTTCACCACTGACCCTCAACACTGCAGAGTACTGAACAGGGAGAGCTATTCCTCTCCTGAAGACATAGCTTTAATGTCTTGTTAACCTAACCATCTAATATTCTCCAACTAAAGTATGAAAAGTTCGTAGCGAGTAAAAAGTTCATGCACTGTGATTTGCTAGAAAGTGTTCACCAGCAGTACTTCATAGCCTGTCAAGGAGTAAGATGTTACACGCTACTGGAAAACGACAAAAGGAATCACCTGTGTGGGGACTCAAAGAAAATGTCATTTCACTAACAAGTCCAAAGGAGCAGAAGAAGTCTCTTCAGTTAAAACCTGCAAGGCCTCACCCTAAACAAGTACTTTCCTTCGAAGAGAAAATTTCTCTTTTACCTACAGTTACAGAACCTTTGCTAGAAATATTTATCCATTCCAAACAACTCCAAGAACACTGAAGTTTCACTTTTAAGAGCTCATTCATTATTAGCTAAAGACAACAAAAGAGTTGCAGGCAGAAAAGTGAGTGTTCACAACAGAACCTATTTATAGAACAGGCATGTTTCACCTTTTCCTTTAGCGGCAGCAGTTTGAAATGTTTTACTGTTTTCAAACCAGCATGTGATCACTAATTCAAGCTCGGCTGACATGTTCAATGCACAGAGGCTTTGCACTCTGCAAAAATGTGGTTAGAAAAGCAGCTGAAGCATTAAGACAACGTATAAAATAAGGCTCTTTTGCAAAATTACTTTGCTTCTGTTGGACACTCACTTCAAATGCACCTCAAATGTTATTTAACAGCCAATAAAATAGTGTTCTCAGCTGTCATACTTTCGGAAGGAGACTGTGCCAAAGTGCCATCAGGAAGAAAGCATTTAAAAGTCTGTGAATCTTACAAAGCAACTTTTGCCAAAATCTGCTAGACAGCATCCAATCCATCGACTAAAAACATTCTGGGACTTTAAAGCCACCTGATAATTGAAAATTGATACTATTACAATGTAGTATTTGCCAGCACAAGTATATATGCTTGTCATAACAAAAAAAAAATTAACTCTTTAGAGTAAAACAAAAGCAAGTTCAAACTATAACACACTAAGGAGTAGAAAAAACAGTGGCATGTGGAGAAGCAGCAGCAGACAGCCTTTTAGTTACTCAAGTCAGAAGCAAATTCTGAAATAGTGAGTTTCACTATAGATAGTGATAGACAGGATAAGTAGCAAAGTTACTGCACCAAATAAGCATCATTAATGACATCTAATGAGCTTAATTCTTCTCTAATGTCAGTGTTAAAAAGCATCATTCTCAATGTCCCCAAGTCCAAAGAGGCATTTTGAAAACATAGAGACCAAAATGAACAAGAACTATCAGAGGCAGCCATGTAAAATGCTGGGGGTGGTATGGTCTATGTCTGTGTGTGTGTGCAGTCAATAATTCCAGTGGCTAAAAAAAAAAACCAACCAAACCAACAAACCCAAAATTCCTCTAAGTTTACACTTGCAGTTGAAGGATTTGATTGAAATATATCCACAGATCCCCAGTGGGTATTGTTTATCCTTTCCAGAAAATATAAAAATGTCAGAACTGGATTACAGTAATATCCTAAAGCTTAAAAAATGGTACTCTTGATTAGCTTTCTGTCATGTGCCTTTTGAGAACATTGTCCATGCCTCATCCACTATGCACACATTCTCCTAAAATCAGAAAGTATACTACCAGCTGTATGTGGAAATGAATGTTCTCCTTAACATTGATCCACTGACTCTTTTCCCATGTATACATACTGCTTGCTAGTCAGGAACACACAGAAGCTGTTTTACTTTCACAGAAGAGGCCAGCAGATTAAGTTACTAACTGAGAAAAAAATTGAAGAGCTTGCTCTGGGAGCTGGGTAATAAGCATGCAAAACCTATGCAGGTACCTCCCCTGCACATAACTTTCCATTGGTTATCAGAATTGTACTCTCTGTGTCTAGCAATCTTTAAAATAACTTGCAGGCCTACCAGCTAGCATTTATTCAGACTACTATATTACTTGGCAAACACAATCACTGTGTAAAGTGTAAACATCTCTGTTTCATCTTGCCTACCTAACAACAGACAGAAATGCTTCTGGAAAGTAGTTTCCAAGCATGCCCATTAGCTATTTTTTCACACTTACATCAGTGGCTGCATTTTTCTTTTTCCAAGACAAGCAAAAGTCTAAACGATGTTTACCTCATTCAAATTTTGTCTTTTTAGATGTGGTTTTCCTTTGCAATGGTAAAGTAGCATCCTACATTCAGCTCTGTCTGAACTTTGGAACACTCTAAAAACAGATCAACAACACACTTTGAAATTATTATGAAATCAAAACTTTGCATGTCACACTTACCCTGAAGCTAATTTTAACAGCTTCTTCATAAACCAGAGAAAACATTGATTTAAAATGTAAGCTATTCACCCATCGTATCTTAAACATCCAACACAAAGATATTAAGGAGTTGGAAAAGAAATTAAGAGCAGTACCTAATACGTTTACTATTTCTGATCAATGCATAGGGTATAGACAAACTTACATTTTGAGATCACTGCCTCCTAAAATAAAACTTAAAATTGTCCCTGCACCCAAACACTAACAGAGGATATGTCACAACTAACCACCTGGACTCCACAACTCCCCTTCATAAAGATAATACTCAGGATTTGGTATTTCAGCATGTTTGGAAGACAGTGAGAGTAGCATTAAGTCCACGCACACAGGAGACTGACAACTTGAAGGTGCACTAGCACTGGCACACTTCCAAGAACATGCACACTGCAATAGAGGCAGCCATAGTGACTTGAACAACATTCATTTGTCCCAACACGGAGTTCAACAGTTGCATTTAAAAACACCGATCTTCCAGATCTACCAGCCCAAACCTTCAAGTCTGATGATGCCATGATGCTTTTTTGCTTTTTATATATACACTCCCTCTATATACTCTTTTATATAACTTTTATGTATTCTTAAGGGCCTTTTAGCCCACATACTTCTAATTCTTCAGGTCTGATAAACAGCATAGACCCAATATTCTGTTAAGCCAGGAGACCAAACATCTTAGAAGCCGCAGACACCAAGGTCTTCTCTGGAACACATTTTGTAAACTGAGATAGGCCTGTCCAGGGGGGGGAAAGTTCCTCAGGGAGGGGGGTTTGCTCAGCCTCTCATTGGGGAATCTTTGATAGATATGTTAATTGGTAAAGCCTATAATGTTATACCCAAACTATTGTGGGTGTGCATTTCGGTGTGCATTCCAGTGTGTTCCACCTGGATGGAGTGCACCAAGTATCCTTAAAATAAATACCAAGGTAAAATCCCTTTTTCCCCTTCTAACCATGGTTGGCTCTTGATTTTAAGACCAAGATAAGGCATCACTGACAACTGTTCAACTAATTATGTCTGTACGACAAAGGCCTTCACTAATCCCCCAAGCCAAGTTTGATCATATCTCTACTGCTCAAAAGCAGCCACATCACTGCAGCCCAAGCACAGATGACTGCAGATACATCCATCCAGACTACTCTTCCCCGAAAAGAAGGAAAGGCTGTCCAAACAGCAAGTAACACAGGAAAATGCCTCCTGCTGCCCAACAGCTATAACAGATTTGGACTGATTTAAGACAGATGCAGACTATAGCAGCTCATGCTGTCTGGAACAAAACATGCACCAAATAAGCACAGCCTCAAGGGTCCCTCAAGGTTTCACTGCTATCCCCATGGTTAAACAACTTGCAACCTACCCCACAGGAACACCATACAAACTACAGATTGGCATTCTCATCAGCACTGCTCATAGCCTCAGATCATGTCTCTGCAAAACGTGAAAGTTGCCGGCACTTCAACTCATTTAATACGGATATAGTTAAGCCCATTTTAGGTGTTTGTAGTATTAGGCTTTGTAGACAAAGAGAAAGCAAAATCTTGATATCAGAAAGAGATACGTTTAGAATGGTGCCTTCCAGACAGCAGTAACAGAACTTTCCTCTAGCACAATGATGTTCAAACTGTGATCCAGGATGAGGTAAATGATGCTTATGGGTCACAAAGCAAAAGTAGAGCTGAAGCAGACAAGTCTCTTCAGTTAAAGGCTAAACACAGTGCCAAGAATCACTAAAACTGTGAATGCTGATAGTCTTGTGAAGTCACAAGGCTAGCAATCCACAGCTGCAGGTCAGCCTCTCTCAGGTATACAAATCAAGCCTTTTTGTTGGTTTGTTGTTTGTTCTTTGTTTTGGTTTTGTTTCCCAGTTTCGCCATGTTGTTTTGTTTTCAAAGGGCATCAGTTTGAAACAAACTATGCTCCTCTATGCTACAAGTTTAACAGCTCCTTTCTCAGTACCACATATCCTGAAATCACCAGCAAACAAAACAAAAAAATCTCAGTGTGAGCCTGGAAACTCCAAAGCTGATGGACAGCTAAGTACAGTTTATTGTGAGAAATCAGCAGATAGGAGATTTATCTATATACGTGATATTTTTTTCTAATAATATAACCCACAGAGATCATGTGTGATAACAAGTTACAAAAACAAGAATGAGAAGAAATCATAACCTTTGTAGAATGTGGGCAAATGAATATTTTGTGATTCACAATGCATGGAATATTATAATCCTTAAACTTTTCAGGGAGACTTAATGGGCTACCTGAGGTGAGAGGAATTGCCTGGAATTGCCATACAGCAGCTTGCTTCAGTAAAACTGTGAAATCACAGTCATCAAAACTACTCTGACGCTGAATAAAAACTGGAAATAAATTTAAAATTAAGGCAGAAGAAAAAAGGGTAATAAGGGTAACTAAGTCTCAAGAAAGCTGCTAGAAGTGTGAGCTTTCAACGCACCATGCTGTCCAGATCATCTAGCTAATGTACGCTGAAATGTTTATAGGCATCACACTCAAGTTTACATTTATCCATAATGAAGGCTAGAAACAAGAGGTTAAGAGAGATTACTAATCTACATTTAAATTCTGATAAACAAACCTTCACTCTCCTGGCAAACTTCACAAGCCTGTGCTTATTGCAAAGGGTAACACTAGAGATGGCAGGATGTGCAAACAGTCTGCAAGGAGCTGCACCCTCAGAATACACTGAGAGCACCCAAGAACATGGACTGCTTATGACCAGTATTCACAGGACCAGTGCAAAGATATTTGTTACTAGCTTTCGAGGAGGAATTCACTCCTGCTGTGGTGGGGAGATGCTGCCATTTTTCCTGAAAGAACCAGGCAGCAGAGATTCCTCCCACAGCCCAAGGTATCCCTCTCCCTAGGCGATACTATTTCAGCTTTTACTACAACTTTGGATTTTAACCACATTTGCAGGGAGAAACTATTATTGCTTACTACAGCACATGTAAAATATCACAAATGATAAAGTGACTGTAAATGAGTAAGAGCAACAAAACTAAGCAGACTAAACCTCCCATTAAAATATCCATAAAGCCATACAAGAAACAGGCTGCTCCTGTATTCAAAAAGGTGAATATCCAGAGACTATCAGTTATTTTAAACAACTCAGAAGATGCCTTGCCTGTCAAATAGATAAAATATGATTGTTTTTTAAAGTTACTATTTACAGCCTTATTGCTAAGAGCAGAAGTTTTCAGTATTGTATGTCAACAGTTAAGGTTTATCTTCAACTATGAATTGCCTGTCTCCACCATAAAAAAGTTAACAGAAATTAAATTACCTGAGACTGAAGAAAACCTTCAACAATACCTGCTCATTCTAAAGGGGGAGAAAGACAACAAACCCAGTCTGACAACTTTTTCTTTTTTTTTTTTTTTTTTAATTGCCCTCTGCCAGTTCAACCACATCTCTGCCCTATCCACATTCTTTATTACTGCTACCACATGTTCTTTGCTTATGTTATACAGGATATATCAGCTTCACTTGACTGTCTGAAGTTAGGGTTCATCCTAACTAGTAAAGCATTAGCAGCAGTTGTCTACATGGCTTTTCAAGGACAAACTGAATTCAACTAACATAGGCCACACAACAGCACAAACTTCAACAGAAGATGTGTGAAAGCAAGATGAAAAAACCTTTAAAATTACATCCTGCTTGACTCATTGCTTTATCATCAGGAAAAACTGCTTTTTTTCTTACCCACTTGGTAAGGAGTTAATCATACTTCTATTTTTTTATCGGAAGTAGACAAAATCCTAAAAAGGAAGATGACAGAAATAACTGATGTAAACTCGGGAAGAAATTTTTAAAAGAGTAGAAAATTACTCCTTCCTGGAATGAGTGTGTCTGGATTTCCACAGCCATACTTACAGTTTGGAAAACCCAGCACAGGATGTCTGAAACACAGGCACTCTGCAGTACTTAGGTACTTAGGTCATTCCAACAACAGAAAACTAAGTGATCAAGTAATTTAAGACTGCACTCAAACAGTTCAAATCTAGGCTATGCAAAAGCACAAGCCAATGTAATTTTGAATCTAAACTGACCTTCCATCAGGAAATGTTATACTTTGCCTACAAGAGGAAACTACCACTCCCATTTCCATTACTAACTGTGGAATAAATAATTTTCTTTTGTTTAAAAAGCAGAGAGGAAAAAAAAAAATCTCAATGCTGCACTTGTGCCAAATGAAAAATGGCACTAAAAGTCGCAGAATGTAAGGGAAACCCTTTCTTTATGGCCATGATTCTATTCTTGAACTTGTATACTAAATATTCACAATGAAAAACATTCACAATGTTTTATTGCTTTATTTTTTTTTAACAAATGCTTATGAATTACTGCAGGAGTCACGTTGTTCACTAAACTGCTATTTTATCCATAATCAAAGCAAATCTTTCACAAAGAGGTGAAAAGAGAAAAATAGGCTTTTAAGTGTGAAAACAACAGTTGTTACGTAGGACTTTTGGAAGTGCTCAGTTCATTTTGGACCATAAATTTTACAAGAGAAGTATTTTCAGCAACTTCCTCTGGTCACCAGAGCAATACAAAGGATTCCAGCAAAAATAACGAAGTACAACATAGTACTTTCTAACAAAGCAAGAGAGAAAGAGCCACAAAAACCATAATGTTGAAAGAGTTCCAGAACTGAAGTCTAAAAATCCACCAATATCACAAGTGAGTCACCCCTCCATGGCTGAAGCCAGCATTGGGGGAAGCATTTTTTTTTTCCAGCTCTCCAGGGCCAACTGCAGTAGAATCACAAATGAGTGATTCTAAAATACTCCAAAAATGATTCAAAAATACTACTGTAATAACAATAAAAGTGTTTTAAAGAAAAGGTCAGAAAAGGTCACTTGAATTACAAACCAGAACATCCTTGATAACACTGGCACACAGCCTAAACCCACACAAGCAGACATTCCATATGAAATCAGGTTCTTGTGGTTCACAGTTTTTCCATACTGTTGCTAAGTTAGACCCTAATTCATTTCTCACCATTTCAATTATTATTCAATAAAATCAAATCAATATACAGTAGCCAAGGCAATTGCATGCTATTGCCAAAGCTGCCAAGTCTTGCTGCAGCAGTATTCCTCCATATAGACATGCACCACCTTTCTCCAGACATCAGACGAAGAATGAATAGGTTTCATGTAAGAAAAATGCATTTCCAGAGGCACCAACAATTTTGAGTGTATGCAATTTTCTTTAAGAATGTTAATTTTCTTCAAGAGAAAATTGAGAAGCCCACCCCTTCCTCTAAAGCCACACACTACGTCTTGAACTAGCAAGACATACCACTCTTCTTTTCAAAAGCCAGGAGTTTTCAGTAATATTTAACTCTAACCTGTGGCTCTCAGAAGTTTAAAAACTTACACTTATTCTGACTGTTATTCAAAGGTTCTAGACAGTACATCAGCATGTAACATGCAATTCAAGCCTCCATTAACATGCACAGGGTTTAACAATAAAATGCAACGTAAGACTTTTTTTTCCTAATTCATGCCTCACGCCCATAGAACTTTCCAGACACCAACAAAATGACAGTGAAAAGTTTGGAAAAGAAGGGGGATGACAAAGAAAAACAGAACTGAACAAACAAGGAAGCAAAACTTCCATGATAAATAAAAGAAAACAATCTAAGAAAGGATGACAAATTTACATGGCAAAATACTATTTAATTTTTCATTTATTAAGCAAGTTACTGGAATGCTGCATCTTGTATTTCAGCCTAAAGACCAGCTTTTATAGTACATAAACTGTCAGACTGACACAAAAAAAAAGCATGTCTGGTAACATATAACATTTCTAACTTTCGCTGATAAGCCAACAAACACCTTACAACTACCTTTTGTCAGAGAAAAACTAAATAATTACAACACCATTACAATTTATTTCACTTTCACAGTGCAATGCAGGGAGACATAAAAACAAAGCAACAGAAAGGATGGCAAGTGTCTCTACCAGTAAACCAAGCAACAAGCTGCTTTCATGAGACCTCTGCTTTTCCCTGCTGTTAATTTTTTCCTGGGCTTCAGCTTCTGATCACCAATCTATACTGCAAGTATTTGCATTTGTGATAAGCTGGCAGGTGGTGTACTTCTGGAGGTGTGGTTAATGCCTCATTTTGTTAGCTTTAGTTGCCTACTGAAGTAGTGAAGAGTTGGACTTCCTGATGAACATGAAACCCAAACCATAAGACTGAAAACACTGCTGAATAATTTTGCGACTCAATGTAGTGCGTTGATTTTACTTATCTCAAACCAGACACTTCTCTTGTAGGGGTACTAAATATCCTTTTAGATGCAAGTCTCATGCCTGCAGGGCCACCTCTTGTAATAATGAAAGGCTTACTATGCTCTTTTGTCATAACCTGCACCTAAATATAATTGGGAGGGGAAAAAAAAGGACAATCATTCCAAGTCCTTAAAGAAAATCATGTCTATTTGGACTGTGAAACAAGAAAAGACAGAGCGTCAGAAAAGCTGAACAGGAATCAGGCCTCTAACATCAGTTAGAGTTGGTATTATTAATACATTAAAGATTGTTTTCTAGCTTACACTAAAGTAAGACTAAATTCAGTGAGGTATTGGATTATTACACAACATCACTGTCACCTACCTAAGGCTGTATTGTCACACTACATTTAAATAGCAAGACACTGACAAGGCTACTTAGGAATTAGTTTTCAGTCCTGCTCAATATACTTGGATTGAGAGACGTACTACTATTTGAAGTAGATCTCTGTCGTAATAAGAAAGACAATAATAGCAAAAAATAGTTAAATTCAGTATCTAGCCTCTCTTACAGTGACAAAGAACCATAACCTGAAAACTTGGCTTAATAGTGTCAGTATCCCAGGCTTACCAAAATAAAACCCAAATACTTCAAAAGTCAGGCTCCTTACATAAAAGCAAATAGATTTATTTTCTTCATACTTGAAATGGTTCAAAAGCAATTTCAAGTATCTAGAAAGAATGCTCTCATCTTGTCCCCTGCAACAACACCCCATCCCTTTCTGTTTATGTCCCCTGCTTTCTCTGAGCAGAGTAATTTGAAGGAAGGCAACTGGGTATTGTGTCAGAATTGTCCAGATTTTAAAATTATAATGATGCCCAAAACAAGTCCATCCATATCCTCTTCAGACAAATGGGAAAGAACACTATGTTTAACTATGCTTCCAGAAAGTCAACTATGATTTAGGTTATTTTACCTGTTGAGAAATGGTTAAAATAGATCATTCACTATACCATGACAGACTATGTAGCAAGGATTATTATTCCCTACATCTGGCTTTTCCTGTTTACTTAGTCAAACAGGAGGCTTCCCCCTCTGATAAGGAGAGACTGAAATCAGGAGCTACAAGCATTATCAGCAACTTCCTTAGAAATCTGTCTTTTCTCTCAGTGGTTGGAATCTCTGAGTGAGTGTGCCATATGCCTATATGGTATCTCCTCCCTTCTTGAATTCTCCAAGCAAGTCTTAAAAGCTAAACTTAAGATTCACAGACCTAGCTTGGTCCTAATGAGCAATATTGATGTTTTGAGGTTAAATGGAGTCAGTTTCCTACCTAAATATTTGAACATTAGACTGACTGTTTTTAGAATACTTAAAAAACATGTAACAATGTCAGCAATGAACCTGGAATACCCAGCTTGTTGGCCTCTGCTTACTCTGCAAGAAAATCCTGCTTCTCAGCAAGAAACTCCTAGTTCTTACCCCTCACAAGACAATGCGCATGAGATGTGCAAGTGCTAGCTGAATCTTCCAATCTGTGACCTACATTAATCGCATCAAAAAGCATTCTCATATGCTCTGAAAGAGCAATGAGGGAATTTGTTGCTTACCTTTTCCGTGTCAATTCTCATGCATGTGTTTGCCTCGTTTTAGTTGATCTGCTAGTTGCACACATGAAAAGAAGCAGAAGACAAGAAGACATCTACCATCCCTGATGAGTCACCCAAACCAATCACCATCTCATCCCTGCAATATGTACTTCCCATGCCCACTTGTCCCTTTGCCACAATTCCTCAATCTGAATACAAACAGCTAAGCAGCTCTGCTGGTTTTGGCAGAGTTAACTTTCCTAAGAGAACTGGGCTGGCAAGGGCTATCATTTTGGATTTGCAATGGAAACAGCATTGATAACACAGGGATGTTTTACCTGTTGCTGAGCAGTGCTTACACAGGGTCAAGGCCTTTTCTGCTCCTCACCCACCACGCCAGCAAGGATGCTGAGGGGCACGAGGAACTATGAAGGGACACAGCCAGGACCAGCTGACTACCATTATCCACTGAGTACAGGGATATCCCACCCCATGTGACATGCTGCTCAGCATACAAAGAGATGGGAAGAAGGAAAGAGGAGCCACTGGAGTGATGGTGTTTGTCTTCCCAAGTCACAGTTACCCGTGATTTAAACCTGCTTTCCTGGAGATGGCTGAACATGTGCCTGCCCACGAGAAGCGGTGAATGAATTCCTTGTTTGGCTTTACCTGTGTGCTTGGCTTTTGCTTTACCAAAATTGTCCGTGCTTCAGTTCATGAGCTTTCTCACTTTTACTCTTCTGATTCTCTTCCCTGTTCCACAGGGAGCCAGTGAGCTGGTGGCTGTAGCTGTGTGGGACTTAGTTGCCAGCTAAGGCTAAACCATGACAGCATCCCTCTTTATAAATTTACCCCCAAGAGTTCAGAAATGTTGCTCCATTAAAAGCACATCTCAGCACATCCTGCTGGTTAGGGCTGTCGGAACACTCTATCCCTCCTCGATCCCCTCTAGTCTCTGATGGACTATCGACCTGAAATTAGCTATTCATTACATGTGAAGGAGTCTCACATAGAGCAACACCCTGCTGCGAAAGACTGCTATTTTACGTGGCAATTTTGCAACTATAGCATCTGCTACCTTACTAATATGTATATTTAATGCCACTGCATAATGTGCAGAATTATATGCTGTTCATTGCCTGTTCAGATATTACATGCTCGTAAGCAGCACTATTTCATTCGAAAAACACTGTACTTTTTTTATTACATCTTCTCCCTGGTGTTCCTTGTAACAGAGCCCCAAACAAGCAGCCCATGGACTATTCTGGATCAAAAACCCCCCAGGACTCAGGGTGAGACAAGCTTCTGGCCTGCACTACTAATACAATTTAGTTTATTTCCTGGGTCTCACTCCCCAGGCTATAGCTTTACATTGATCTAATATGAAGGGAACTGGAAAAGGAATCATATCTTGACAACTGGTCAGATATGCACTCCAGGTACTCTTGCCACTGGAAATATGAATACTCAGAGCAATGGCCTTTGCAACAGACTTTATTCTTTCTACTAGAAGACACTCAAAGAAGTACCATTAAGTTCTGTCACATGCAGTTATTAATCATTGTGTTCACAGAGCACACTGCCTCAGAGGAAAAACAAAAAAATCAAAGTTTTAAACTAGAGGGTTTAGGAGTCAAGTATGGGACCAACACATGCATGTCAAATGTTTCATGGCCTTCAGGGAAAACTTCAGTATGCTCCTACACCAAATGTCATCTTAAGACAGTCCAACCAATCCTCCTCTACACTTAATTCAGGGGAAAGTGATTATGAACAAGGTTATTGCAGGAGGCAAAATGATTGTCCATCTAGTCTAGAAGGCAGTAAGCACTAGCATGTATGGTTGCCAGCTCAGACTTCAACTTGAATTACATATGTCCAAAGCAACCAAAGTACAGGAAATTAATCTACTCTGCATAACTGAAGTGGTGCCCTCTAGGAAATACTACTTTAAATCAGATTTTGAGTAAGCGATAATCTGCTCTCTGTTGGAGGGTGAGCATAAATTCAAAGCAAAGGAGATTCCATTATTATGAGTTAAAACAAGCTCAACTAGACGCTCAGGGTTATGTAGGTAGACATTTGCTCTAGAATTCATTTTCAAAGCATTTTGATGTTAGAAAGATTTGGGAGCTATAACACTTAATTGCCCCCACAGGATACTTTTAGGATGTTAGGAACAAAATTCCAACTGGTCCACTCTCCTTGTTCCAAGCTACAAATAAATCTATAGATGAGTAAGGAGTGGCACAGACAGCCCTTACTGGCCAGGCAGAGCCTCAGTCTAGTCATCTCTTTTCTGCTATGAGCATTCAATAGTCAAATAGCCTGCTACTTTGATATGAAAGGATGCCCAAGGCTTTCCTAACTCTCCTTCATTTACAAAGCAGACAAGCTTCATTCCTAATGCCAAAAAGGACTTCCAGTGGACTGGGCCTTTCTACTCACCCAATATACATGAAGGCTGCTCTGATGTGCAACTCTAACTCTGCCCTGAGAATTTTGTAGAGCTAAGCATCACCCCAATTCTCGAGAGCATAAAGGTCTCTGACATAGGTTGCTGCCTGCAATGCATTGCTGATGAGAGTAAGGATAGCAGAGAAGACTGAACCTGGACGGAACTGCAGAAGGAAAGACCAACATCTGCTCCTTACACATATATGCACAGACGCAGGGCTTGTATGCAACCAGAACAACGGGGAAAGTCTCAGTTAATTGTCTACATTTTGGATCTACTTCAGGCATTACATAAGGAATTCTCATTTTGTGTGTGTATGTGCTGCTACTGGAGTATAAAAAGTTTCTCTTTTTAAAACAGTAAGCTATTTCAACAACCTGTCAATACATCTCTCAAGATGAGGCAATGGTTTTCCTATCGGTGAGGAAGGACCATCACAGCTTGACATTTATAAAGCATATGAGGGTGAGCAGAGTAATTTCCCAAATTAATTATGCCAGATTCAGAACAAACAAAAACAACAAAATCTACTTCTTTCACCACAGGCATACTTAACAAAGACAACCCCCATGTAGTCCACATGAAGAGAAACAATTTGAATACCAAAATCATGAAGGAGAACCAAGACACTCCCAAAAAAGACTATTTTTTTTTTTCCTTAATTCATCTACACAAAATTCATAAAGCAGAAAATGGACCTGTTATTTTTTGGCATGGGAAATTTACTATTACTTTAAAATATCCCTGCCAGTGATAAAACTGGTCAGAAAAAAATTTGTTTCCTTTTTAAGAGTAAGCATGTCACTGTCTGAACATTTTGTTTTGAAAGGTGATGTTTACTTTTTACCATGAGAGGCCAGTGCAAATTACAAACCTTCTAGACCATGAAAAACAAGACAGCTAGAGAAATCATCTTTTAAATTTCTGGAAAAATGCTGAATAAATAAAGTAACTTGTCCAGTTGTTCAGGATATTAAGAGAAGTAACCTTTCTATTTTCCCTTCAGTCTTCCAAATAAATGAACACTAGAAAAGCCACAAGCATTATTTCTATTTCAGGTGAGTTTCAGGGATTTTGCTTCTCATCTAGCTGTCCCTGCAACCTGATTGTTTGCCACATTTGGACACCGAATTTTTATATGAGCTCATTTTCGCAGTCAAACAACGTATTTCTGAGGGCATTTGTATGATCTATTGCTGTAATGAAATGGTGGTTAATTAAGTAAAGAAATTATTACTTTTAAAATGTTCTACAATCTGATCAGGCTGAAACAAATACTGCTATACTATACCACTTGCAGCTACTCTTTCAGAGACAATACTGAAATCAGCAGCACACTGACCTGAAAACAAACTACTTAACCAACTTCTTTCCCTAGTGTAATTACTTTAAGCAAGTAAAAAAGCATTAATAAAGAGAGAATATTAGTTTGAATTCAGAGCTCCTGACTGGAGTTCTCCAGTAAGAAAACATTTCTTAAAATATCTTTCCTTCTAACTGTATTTTAAGGGTAAAGAAGAAACATAAAATCACTAAGTACCTGTGACTTCATTGACATTATGAAGTTTGTTTTGCTGTCTTTTCCTCAGAACTCGAAAGGTTTTGCTGTAAGGAAGCCTCCTATTCCAACATTTGGATACTGCACACCATTAGTCACTACCACTTCAAAGGGCAGAGAAAAAGTTTCCAACACACCAGGGGCAGTTTGCTAATGTTTGCAGCAACAGAGTATTATTTCTGTTCATAATCCACAAAAATCATCTCCACAGGGTGGGGATAGGGATCTATTTCTTCCTCTATCAAAGACTGCATAGCAGCCTGTTGAGAAATGACGGTGAGAAGGCTCGACAGCAGAGTGGGCTAAGCCACAGCCAGGCTGATAGCTGTACTGACGGAATGCCTGTGCTCCTAGGCCTGGACAAGCATCAGGCTGCAGCTGCCAAAAAAAAACTACTTCCTATTTGCTGCACTCTGACAAGTAGAAGAAGTTTGCATGGAAATAGTTTGCAGGGCAGACTGACCCACCTCAGATGAAGGATGTCTAACACAGCAGAAGGTGAACTAGCTAACAAAGAGAGGAAAAGAGCCCACGCTGCCACTCACGGAGGAGAGAGCAGCACAACCTGTGAGTAATGTCTGCCCCAAAGAAGAGCAGTGCATGAGGAACAGGCAGTCTAGACAGGATGGGGGGCGGGGGCTGTGCGACTTGTTTGCTTCAATTGTTCCACAATGCAGACTTTTCCCACATCAAAAGGAGGGGAAGGGAGAGGAAAGAGACAGGCAGCCTTGCAGGAAGACCTATCCCACTTTTAAAAAAGACAGAAGTCTGCCACCATTCATTCATTCTACTTACTTCATATCTTAGAAAAGGTAATTTGCTGCTTAATAACTCAAGGATTGTATTTTTCCATACATGGGTCACCAAGAACTGAATCCGATTCATTATCTCCCAGTTAGTCTGACTGTGTCTAAGATGAGGCCAAGAACCTTCCAGTCTGTAGCTTACTTTCAGAAACTAGACAAAACCACTAAGCTGACTGCTTTAAGGCATCATAGTAAACAATTACCAAACAGATTAAAAATACAAAAAGAACAGCAAACTACCCTAAGCATCCATACCCTGCATATCTTCTTCTTCTCTCAAGAGCAGTTCTCCAGTCATACAGCAAGCAGTTAGCCAAATGTACCAAGTCTCAACCTTTCAAGCAGGAAAATGGAACACAGTAAGGGTGAAGAAAGGATATATTAAAAAATTTAAGTCTTCACAAGCCCAGAAATTATTTGAAACATAGTATTTAACAGTTGTTTAAAATATGCATAACTAGGTTTGGAATAGTTATACTCATTTAGAGCACAAGCACATCTGTTTAAGTAAATACAGTCTGACAGCAGTTTGGATCACCTATCAGAATGAATCAACTGCAAGTTTAATAAGCATTATTTGTATTCTATGTAATAGTCTATGTGTTCTTTCAAACCACTGCAGTGATAACACATTTAAAGTCTTCCACTGTGTATTAAATCTAAGGTACCTAGCAAAACACAGCACATTCCAGTTGGATGCTTCCCAAACCATATCGCTCAACTTTTTGAATATTACTGCCATCTGGCTACTAGGCTTTGTTTACCAAAACAGTAGCTGTGAACACATTTCTACAGCAGCTGTAGTCAAAAAAAAGTAAGTAATACCATTTGGTAATTCACACTGAAAAACTGAAAACTCTAAAACTATTTTATCAAGCCAGTTACCATTGTACCTAGAAAAATTAAATATAGGTAGCTTTGTGTTTTGCTGTATTTTTGATTTCAGTGCTTTAATGTTCTTCACCAACTCATTTCCCACTGGCACTACCACAGTCCAGAAGTAACACAGACTGAAGAACGTGTCAAGAGCAAGCAAGTAGTATACCTTGTATGATCTGTAATTCCATTCTGTATAAGTACCAGCGCTAGAGAAATACAACATGGAAATTATGTCATAGTAGTACCTCTGGCCCTTCTTAAGGTACATAGCAAATCATAGAGCCTTCTCAAAGAGACCCCAAAACGATGCTGAAGGCTCGGATTAATTCCAGGGGCTCTTCCCAGCGTCCAGGCCATAGTAAACAAAAAAAATATTTAAATTATGACTAATCTGAAACAACGCACAATGAAAGCTGGGGATGCCCTGGGAGCACTGGGAATATTTAAATTGGAAAAGAGCCTGTGGGGTTTTTGTAATTACAGCACATTGTACTAATCAGGCCTGGAAGCCACAACTCCAAGGTTTTTTGTGACTGAGTTGTCAAGGCAGCACAAAGCATACTCAAGGTCAAACAGGTGAAGAAGCATTTTCAGTAGCTTACTTTCTGGATATCTTATATGCGTATGGCAGAATTCAATCTTTAAATAAATGCTGTGGCCTCAGAGTAGATAAGCTTTGGCTGGATAAAAGCCAGTGATAGTGTAATTACAGCAAGGTTTTTTTCCAAGTTCTGCTGTTCTTAAAACATCACCCAAAGCTCCATCCGGAAACTCACTCACTTCAGTACCCAAATAACCAAATACAAGAGAATCTAGCAGTTGTTTAAAGTATGCACAACTAGAACTGAAACAGTTGCACCAATTTAAAGCAAAAAGACATGGGTTTGTATGCAAGAAAATATTGTCTTACAGCAATCTGGATCAACTACCAGAATCAACTGCGAACTTAATAAGCTATAGGATAATTAAGCAGAGTTCAATGTCAGTAAGTTATGTGGTTTTGGCCCAAGTTTTCCACCAGGAACTCTGTATGGTTTGGTACATGCATACACATTCCTTGTGGCAGTAACGGCTTGTTCCTACATCTCAGCGAACACAGGAGATTGATCAAGCACTTTACAGCCCAGAACAGCTCTGCAGGCTGGTCTTAAAGGGACTGTAGTAGAAGAGTCTTTGTTCTCTTCCAGAGAGCAGTATGTCATGACCTATAAATTGTTTACATGCTGATGTTTTAGAAAGTATTCAGTATTTTTGGATGCAATAGTTGGACTTCTAATTTTTTCTCCTCTCTCTCAAGCCACAGGCACTGAGGTTATCTGAGAAGTGGCATGGTCCAATCCACCATGACTGAAACAAGTACAGCATCTGGCCAAGTTTTAGCCTGCTCTGACTTGAGTACTTTATAAAAGGTTTCAAGCCGTAAGTACAGATATTTCTTGCTAGGGATCAAACCAAAAAGAACTATGAACCATAAGCAACCAAAAAACCCAACATCACACAATTTTGTGGTAAGATCACACAATATTAATGGAAATCACTGAGTCTATCGAAGTTAAATACTTCCATGAACGGAACCCCAAGTTTCAGGAAAGCTATCATTAGGGATTATATACGAACTATCTACTAGGCCAAAGAGAGAAAACAAGAAGGTATTTTCTTCTTGTCTCATACAAAACAGCTTTCAAAAGGTCTTAAAAAAAAACTAAAAAAAAAAAGAAGGAACCACATTAACTTTCCTCAAATTCTTTCATAATACACTGTGCTTTTCACCCCCAAGATAAAATAAAACCTAACATAAAAGAGTCAAGCAACCAAATATTAATGAACAGTACCAATGTGATCCTGAGATG
This sequence comes from Aleadryas rufinucha, assembly GCA_013397815.1. Taxonomy (NCBI): domain Eukaryota; kingdom Metazoa; phylum Chordata; class Aves; order Passeriformes; genus Aleadryas; species Aleadryas rufinucha. The sequence goes on from VZTH01016079.1 coordinate 81,248, forward strand.
TTATGATACTGCTCACCTGCTGAGTATTTGAAAATGACAAGTGCTGCATTTTCACGTGTCTGTGACTCTTACAGCAGGATTTCTGCTGTAGATAAACAAAGCCAATACAGCTTCTACAGCAGAGCATGCCAAGTAAATCTCTGAACAGGCAACTAATGGGAAAAAAGAGTGAACAATTAAATGACATATTTCAATTTCTGAAGTCAGAACAAATTCAATAATTAGATACTCCCTTTCTATTTTTTTTTTGGATGCAGATCACTGTTAGCATAGGCAAAAAATATGGATAAGCAAAACCAGACAAGCTGTAAGAACGCAACACTAGACTACTACTCCAACTCTACTTAATGTCCTAGAGACAACGCTTATACTGTGTTGCTTGCTTCAGAAACATGTCACTCTTTCAAGAGATGACTTTCAGTTGTTACAAACACAGCTGGCACAGAGGAACATTATTCAGAAAAGAAGTACAAAATTTTGTTTATCTTCTTTTTGGACAGAGGTAGAAAAGAGAAAACATTATCTTGTATAAAGACATTTATTTTTTATATTGCCTTACATCTTCCACCTTGACCTTTTCTGTATTTCTTTTATCTGATAAAACTGATAATGACAAAGAATTGTCATTGATGCACCAAGTGTCTTTCCTGTTTGTACAGTATACACTTAATTACAGGTCCAGTCTCAATGAAATCCCCAGAAGTTAGGAAACCTTTATATTCAGTTTTTAAATCTGATCTCCAAGGTGTATACAGCAATGTAAACACTTAAATGAAAAGTTTCAAGAAATGGTGGTAGTTTTTATTTCTCTTCTCCCCACTTTCTTCCTCTCTCCTTAGTTCTGAAACAAGAAATCCCCTTTTAATCCTTCTCTCAGGTTCTCACACACACCTAACTGCTTTTCCAGTGCTAATACCAGCTGGGGTAGCTGTGGATGAAAGCATTATTCACTTGCCCTGGCTTTCAGGAGGTGAAATCCATAGACAAATTTGCACAGGTTGTCTAGATTTCCTCACCATCTCTCCAACAAAGCATACACATCTAAATTCAAATTTAGCAAAGGACAAAGTTTAATTTAATGTAGTTGAGAAGAGGGAGGCAGAATTGTTTTGAAATTCTCCCTGAAAAGCAGCCTGTTGTATTAGAACAAAGCAGCTTATTTCTATCGTTTCTTTGTTTGACAAGTTTGGTCTGGTTAAAAAGGTCATTTATGCCTCAAAGCATCACATTAACATTTGAGGACATGAATTTTAAAAATGGCTATTTGCTTCTCCTCTCTAAATAGCTAATGATTTTTTCTTTAGCACAGGGGAGAAGGAAATGAAAGGGGAAAGGGGAAAGGAAAAAGGGGAAAGACACAGCCAGACCTCCAAAGGAAAAAGAGCCTTCTCCTCAGGCAAATTAGCCATATCAGTACAAGGGGACTCTATCTTAATTACAGCTCAGAAATTAAGCAGATAGTTCAAATGGTGTAAAATAAAACTAATTTTTTATTATTGAATAATTTCTGGCATATCATATATACAACTTTCTCCCTCCTGTCCACAGAGACAAACTCCAATACTCACAATGTGAAATCCCCACTAACAGAAACAGCTTCTGAGCACACTTCGCACTGACACGATACTGCTCATCTTGCTAGTCCTGATTTTAATAAACTACATCATAACTCATAAACAAATACAATTATTTACATAATAAATAAATCTTGGAGTTTTTAAAAGAAATAAACAAATCCTATGTGCCTTTAAACTAGATAACTGGAAGTATTTGGGACCATGTTCTCTAATACTAGGCTGTCCACCTCCAAAAGCACCTGTGGTTTTCATCAACTCTTCTCAACTGGCATCGACTAAACTATTAACTGCATTTCTTTGAAAACCTTACAAGCTAAAAAGCCATTCACAAAGCCACAAGCATTCTTCACAAAAAAATCATGCTGAACTCAAATTATGCCCATCAGATACAGCATGAGAAAAAGTTCATAACTTGTCATTTGCTTTCTCCAGCTCTCCAAAACTTGTTTGGCTGTCTTGCATTCATGTCCCCTTCCCACCAGATGGAAGCAGGACAACAACCTGCAGATAATGTTCCCTGCCACATGGAGGTCTTGCTGGCTAAAGATACTCTAATTTTAGACAGTAATTCCCAAACAGTAGCAGCACCAGTCCAACTCCAGCAGCTTAAACAATAGTGGCTGACAAAGTCAGTGCCAACGTAGTTTTCTTTACCAAAGAAACAGAAGAAGCTCATGGTAGCGCACATACAGAGTGTTCATATTGGCAATCTCTCTGGGATACTTCCCTGCTTGCCAAAAAGTATCACCCGGAATTCACTGGGAATTGGGTTTTAATGCTTCCTTCAATGGATAATTCTTATTTAAGGAGAACAAACTACATTCACCATTCACAACAGTCCAAACCTTACAGCCAAAAAAGAACCACCCGTTCTCTGACAGTCAGAGCTTTTTCAGACTCAGGAACAGCACAAAAATCCATTACCAAATGTAACAATTTACTTCCAGCCAAGGTAAGACTCACAGAAACCCAGATACTCCACAGCATCTTAAACAATGCTGTTTTACCTAACAGCCAGATAGCAAACACTCTGTGAAAGAGTAATCTGTAGGAGCAAAAGCACTGGCTGAACGCTGCTAAGCACTAGTTCGCACTAAAAAATGTAAATTGGTAATACAAAATACAGCTGTTGTTTTGAAGGCAACAAAAAATTTCAGACAACAGATCCTTCACAGGCAGGTGAAGGCAGCATTTTCTTCATGTTCCCACCTGTCAGTGTGAAGAGTATCTCTCACTGCTTTTTGCTCTTTGGAAAAGAGCAGCAAGCAAAGAAAAAAACTCAGCCTGCATAAAGCTGTTTATAAAATGCTGCTTTGTCACTTTTCTTCTGTGATTGTTTTTTGTGTTATTTGTTGAAATATCAATGTGCGGAAAAGAGAGTATTATCACATAGTTATCCATAGAAGTTGTTTCTGAACAGAGAGGAATTATTCTTTTTGTGCCATTATCAGCATAAAAAAACCAGATCCTGTACTTTTACATTACTCAATTTGCAGCCAATAGGTTTTTAATCTATTCTTATTACAACCACCATGTAATTCCAGACAGGCAAGAAAAACTAACAAAACTTGTGAATATTTTTTCTTACTGTTTTTAATTTCAGTTAGCTTTACAACAACACATCAATTATAAGGATCTGTGCAGCAACTGTCACTTCAAAGAGCGCAATTTCAACTAGCCTCAAGAGAAAGTTTCCAAAATGTTATTAAGCCAGTTGAAACCAAGTCTGTACTCTCCCAGTCTGCTCCTAGAGATACAACAAATCTCAAAGCTCTAGAGAAATGCAGACGATGCTGTATCTCAATGTACTATTACAGTATCTCTGTGACACAAGTACCACACTGTGTTACAAGAATTTGCCAGCTACCACCAAACAGCTATGATATGCTTCAAGGCTAGAACAAGGTTATATTTCATGGTATAACCAAATTCTTTCTAACTGAACAGGATCCAACTTTTTCTGCCTCTGGACCTCCTACTAGCACAGGCCAGTCACATCCAAACCACACCAACTGGTGTCTTGTTTTGGCAGGCACACAAAAGATACAGCCAGCACAATGACCTGGGCTATTTACATACTAAAGAAAATAAAATGCAGTTTATATTATACAGAGTAAGGTAAAAGTGTGGAATATGGTCAAATCAAAATTCAAACTAAAAAGGTACAAGATTCACAACAAGCTTTGAATCAAAAAGATTCAAGAGTTCAAAGTTAACAAATTTTTTATGGGCACTGAAAAGACATTTCAACACAAGTTTGAGAAAATGCTCCTTTTACACATTTAGCCACAGTTCCCTGGGGACAGTTGTTTTACTGTTACTCAAATAACTAGAGAAAAAAGCACATAATTTATGACAGTCAAGCCAATTACTTGCATCAAGTCTACACTGCGCAACGGAGTTCTCTGAGCCACGTGTTGCATTTTGTATAGGGTTTTCAGACACATTAACATTCAGTTACTCCTTGTTGCTGCTCAGCTGAGACTCCTTCAATCCCCCAGAATGTCCTGGCAGAGGGCACCAGTAATTCTGTCACACACAGTGGGTCACATCCTGGTGTAGGGACAATATGGGATGCTGGGCAGACAGACCTGAAGAGAAAGCTGCCAAGCATCTAAGGAAGGAGAAGTGGAAAAGGAAATGATACACAGCAAATGGGATGAGACAGAAAGTTGCTTATTTGTTACCACTACCATATCCAAATCCCATCAAGGCAATTATCAAGAGATATTTTCATTCTCCTGATTCACCATACCAGAAAGGAGAAAGAGGGAGGAAAAAACAAACACCAATCAACTAAAATATTTTGATATTTTAAAGCTAGAGGGGCATTTTCATCCCCACTCCATGCAAATTAAAAAATAGCTCCAAAACAAAAGCCAGTTTTGTACTACGGCACATGAAAAAAAAGGGGGAGGGACAATGGGGAAGAGACACTTGGAAAACTTTTACATTCACTTTCTGCAAAGGATTCTCCTCAGAATCATTAGAAATGTCTTTGCTGCACCTAAGGACAATCACTTCTGGCTACTCAAATACTCAGGAAACTGCTCCTGTTGGGTGTTATTTTCTTACCTGATCAAATAGCTGCTTAATTTATTATTCCTAATTTATATGCCAGCTGTGAGAGTATTCTACTGTCAGCTCTCCAGGTTCAGGAGTTCACCAGATGGGATGTCCCCAAAAACTGATATAGCGGGGAAAAAGCAGTTGAACAAGAAGAGGTGTTTTAATCACAGCCCTTGACAAAAGTAGTTTCTGTAGAAGGGTATGTGAAGTTGTGTTTTGGTTAATGCCTCTAAAAGAGAACTGAGACAAGAATATGTTGAGTTTCAAATTCCTTTAGGTATTAAAACTTAAGATAAGGACACAAATTCACTCCAAGCACCCCTTTGCCAAAATTAACTGATACAGGAAAAAACCCAATATGGCACTTAATACACTGTCAGGGAAATAAGGATCCTCGGAAAGCAGTTAGTACACACATGGCACTTACTGGACACTTGATCTCTTTTGATTATTAATTACTCTCTGCCCATTACCAGAGGGACATGATGCCTATAATTGCAAAGGGGTTGCTACTATAAGATTTTAGGTTTTTTTGAAGCCTTTTGTCATTTTCTTCCTGCACATTTATACTGGTATTATACTGAACTGGTAATACTGCTCCAGTATGGATAGAAAAAAACCTACACAGGACAGGACCATCAGCCAGTAGAGCAGAAAGGGAAGTGTGCCACTTGGGCACCAGTGCTGCAGCACTGCTCTATAGTTCTGGGGTTTAGTTGATTGGTTTTATTGGTTTATTTGTGGGTTTGAGTTTTTTGGTTTGGTGTTTGTTTGTTTGTGGGGGTTTTGTTTGTTTTCTGTTTAGGGGTATTTGTTTTGGTTTGGTTTTTTTTCCCACAATTATAGTAAATGCACAGGATTTCTTAGTGGATACAGCACTGGGTTCACTTCCCTTCTTTACAGGAAAAGGGCCTCTCTCTCAGAACTGCTTCTAAGTTTCTTTCATTATGAGTCATGATGACAAAACACTTTGGGGAAGTGAGTACTGAACATAAAAACAGGCTCTGAAGAGAAGTGAAACATCAAATATGAGGAACATATATACCATAATATCCAATGAAAACCAACGACACAACAACATTGCTTCTGCCATGTTAATTCATAGATTTAATTTTTTTAAAACATGCTTACATAGGCATTCTAGCAAAATCCATCTCCACACAAGAAATTATACCTCTGACAGTGAATTTCAGAAGTAATATGTTAAGCTTTATGCGATGCCTACTCTTTCCAGAAATGCAGAACTACAGTGAGTCTCTCAGGGCTCAAACCCAGTGTATGAAATTTCTATTAAAGAGCCCACAATATTCAGAAAGACTGGAAGATCCGAACTCCTGTTTTATATGGTTTATGCTGCATTTAACTAGACTTAGTCATTTTATAGCTCAAGAGGAAATCCTAGATTGTGCTCACTGGAATAAGAGATATAAACGAGTCTGATTCACAGTGGCAACCCAGAGGCTTCCTCATAGTCACATTGTGTCACTACTGCCCTGATGCTCCAGACAGAACTTGAGGCACCACTTTGGTATGCATAGTCCAGCAGCAGTTGTAAAATTTAGTAATAATGTGCAACAGACAAGACAGGAAAAGGACAGTGGAGAAAGCAACACACACAAGCAGAGTGACTCACCCAGAGCCATGCAGCACCACAATAGTACAGAAGAAATTTACTACTTCTGACTCCTAAAATACCAACCACTGACTAGATGATGTCTTAAATTTTAAAAGATGTTTTCCAAACTAGTACTTCTGGTCTTTTTTGGCTCTGGTTAAGACTTGGCCCAAATACCATTTGACAGTGAATTTCATGAACTAGACCTGCCTTGCAAAAACAAGTTGTTCTATAAGGAGCAGGTCTATACCAATGCCACCAGTATCTGCAATATCATTAACAGGACAGGAAGAATGGGAGAGGAAAGAGAAACAGGCTTCTCTTGAAGTTTTTTTCCACCTTGCTTCTCCTTTGCGGAACTATTAGTTAAAAAATTCCACCATGTATTTCTACTTAAACTCTGAAAGGAGTCCTGCATCCTATTATCTCTAATTTAAATAAAAGCATTATACCCCTGTGACAAGTGTACACTGACCACAGACCTGTGATGAGAAACACTGCCCCAGAAGTTTTGCAGATTTAAGAGTGAAGACTACAAGCAGCAAGACTGGTTATAGGAGAGAGAGGTAGACCCCAAAAACCTAAATTTAGAAAAACCCAAAACAACAAACATGACAGCAGCTCAAAAAAGCTGCCTGGACCTGCTTAGCAAGTATCCAGGCAGCCCAGAAGTTTCTGCAATCACCAAGTCTCCCAAAATCGTTTTAATAAGAGAAACATTTGAGTAATGTTCCATTTACTTATACTGCCAGTAAGGTCGATAGTGAAACACACTTTCTTATCACTCTTGCACAAGCCTGGGTGTTTTCCAGGTATGATTTTTTTTTGCATTTATTTCATAATAATAACCCAAAAGCATACATCCACCCAGAAATTCAATTACAGAGCTGAAGAGAGCATCATCCAGAAGATTCGTCACCCAATCAAATGCAAAACCTGGGTAATTTTATTAATTTTTAACTAAAAAGCTTAACACCTTGCCACCATCAAAATACCTTCCCACATAAGCTCTCCCCCGTTTAAGAAACAAGGGGCTGTGATGGCACCATTGTGCTTTACTGCTGCGTTACTCCTCTCACCCGGCAGACAGCAGGGGCAGGGCCGGAGCGCCAGTAGTGCCTCCCAAAACGCCTAACCCTGGAACTCCGAGAGCTCAGAGCCCTTCACGGGCTCACCTGCAGCACCGAACACGAAATACAAAAGGGCTTGAGGGAGTGCGTGTGTGGCACTTGCTTTATCCCGTTAAACAGCACCTCGTCCTTCCCGCCTGAGGCCGCTGTGACGGAGCGGGCGGGGCGCGGCCGGGCCCGCCCGCCTGTCCCCCGGCTGAACCGCCGGCCCGCCCTGACGTCAGCTGGCGGCAGCATTCCTCAACAGCACCGCGGGCCCGCGCCGCCAGCGAGCGCGCACCGAGCCCTCAGCTGTGCCGAGGCAGGCGAGGGCTTGGCCGGGAGCCAGGCTACTGAGCTCAGCAATTTGCAATGCACTTCCTTTTTACTTCGCGGCTTTGCATAATACCGCGGTCTCGCCGCCCTTAACCCCTGCGGCACCGGGGTCGCGGCCCCGCTCCGCGAGCATACCGGGACAAGAACGGGGAAGCTGTCCCGACTAGTCAGTCACCGTCCCGGTCGCCCATGACTGCGAGCTGGAAAGCGAGGAGCCAGCCCCAGCACCGCCCAGCAGATGCAAACTGGGCCGGAACACTCACAGCCCTGATTTCCTCCGCTTCTACCCAAGATTGCATGGTGACAGCCAGGCACGAGACTGTATTTACAGCAGCTCTGATTTTAATCACGTTCTCATACATGACATATGCGAAGCCTGAAGGTGCCACCGGTCGCACAGGCTGATTCACATGAGCACAGAAGGGGCAGAACACCACTGGCTCTGTCTGCACTGGGGCTCGACACAGGGCGAACGTGGAAAGATGCACCCAGCTCACACCGAGGTGATCTCAGAGAAGGCTCAGAATAAGCACATCTAAAACCTGAGGTGAAAAGGAGGCTAAGAATAGCTGTGGTTATTACAGCCTGCTACATTGTGTTGTGCAAATGTTTTCTAATTACCTCTACAATTCTGAAGAAAACGAAGAAAGCTTTCTGAAGGTCATGACACTTTCGTTTTCACCTTCTATTCACATAGCCCTGCTACTTTTGAGATGGTTCCTATTCTAGAGCTGTGAAGGCAGTATAATAAATTCCTTCCCACCACTCCACCCACACTGTTTTGGGACTCTGAAGATAACAACCCATTTTTAGACTTCTGCTCCCATCCGTTACATCCATGAACTACTGCTGCCCAAACTCGCCCCCTACAAACACACACCAGTTGTTTTGCAAGGGAGACCAAGAATAATGACAAGCATAAAAGAAAATTTCACTATCCCTGAACTTCTTTTTCAAAAGACATTTTAAGAGTGAAGTTAAACACAAGGGCTCAAGCTAGTTTAACACTGACAAGAAGCACAAGTATCACTAACAGCATGCAACAATTCCCAAATAAAGAACTCACAATCTACCATCCTATCATGTTCTCAGATTCAGATTCAGATTCCTGTTCTACCTGATCAAGTTAAATTCTGGTTTTCAGAGAGCATGCCATGCAAAAATACTTTTCTAGAACATATAGAGGTTTTGACCTTCTAGGTGAACATCTATCCAGTACATGATGCCTTACCTAACAAGAGGCACTCCTTTCAAAGTAGTGGTCACCCTAAGAAATATTGTATAGAAGTCTTTCCTCTGACTGTCAGCATGACCTCAGTACCATAGCATTACAGATACTGCACACCTGAATCAACTAATCTGATAACAAAACAATAGTTTTTAATTCAGTCAGCAAGTAGATTGTAGTAGTTGACAATGTACAACTACCACAAAAAAAACCTGTTTACAAAACAAGGAAACCTTTTCACAGATGTTTTCATCAACTGTTTCCAGCTCTCTGGAGTAATTTACAACGTAAGTAATCCTATTTCTGTAACCATGTCAGATGTCCCTAGTTCATAGTAAAAAGAAAAAAGTCTATCTACTTCCTGAAGAAGTGCAACTACAGCATTGGCAAGGATTCCTAAGCTTACAGTTAATTTTTTTTTTAAATTACAAACTAGATTTCCTAAAATGGATGTTCATGTTCTTAATAGGAAAAAAGTTCTGATTTTTGAAGTTCCCCACTTTAAGAAAACAGAACAGGGAGATAGCCATCTCATCTAGCATTCCTCAGATCAAGATTGCTCGGGGACAGTTTAAAGCAAAACAAAAAAGCTTTGACTTCTGTGCCACAGTATTTTCATGCTACATTTTAATTTGAAAGACTGTAGTATCAACCTGAGCTTCTAAACTGAATGAGGAGGTAAGATGGATAAAAAGGAAAGAAATCTCTTCCTCACACTTCCTCCATGCCATGTATGCAGACTAAAGCATGATTTCAAAAAGAGTCCCTTTCATGGGTTTCTGTAATCACCACTTCTAGAAGCGTAGAAGCTCCAGCCATCAAAATAGAGCATAAACTTCACAATGTTATTAGACTGCAACACATGTGGCATACACAATTTTAATGGGTGGCATGAAGGATTTCAAATATTAACAAATACTTATCTCTTCTGCAATTCCTTTTACATTAAGTTTTATAAATCTTGCCCAGATTGCATGTAGTGGCAAGTTGGACGAATTGAGGAATTAACTACAAGTAGAAGTATTTTATCTGACTGCATAACTGACACCAGTGTCTAAATGCATGGACTAAATCAGTTCAATGCCTTCAAAGCACCAGAGCACTTACCTGAATAAGAAGTTCCCCATAGCTAGTATAATTGCCACAACGCACATATTTTAAGAAAAGATTTTATCAGCATATACAACAACACAAAAAACTTGGGCACACTATGAGATGACTTAATACTTGCTGTTGGGTCCATGACTTTTAGGTTTTTTGATGATTACAAACTTGGTCTCTGCTTTAAACATAGGAGCTTGGACAGGATCTGTTGCTGTATCTGATCTATTCTACCACTGCAGTATGCAATTCACAGATTTACTGAGACATTAATCTTCCCGAAATCGTCCTAACAATGCCAACTCCAAAAACTGACAAAAATATTCCGCTGGGTAACTGACAGCAGCATTGAAAGGATTTCCATCACCAAGCTTCCATCTTCCTAGTTTTAAGGTTTTGGTTTTTTAAGTTTTTTCAAGTTTAAGGTACTTGTGTGAACTCTTAAAAAAACCTCCTCATGAACCTCCCCTGTTTCTTCTGTTCCAGCAATGCCCCTACCTCATCTCTGCTGATAAAACACAGCCTGAGACACTACAGAGTGTTACAAAATTGAAGGAACAATTACTTCTGGATGTAGTAGTAGACAAACATCATCCATTCAGGCTTAACTTTTCACCATATTTATAACATTTCCTCCTCATGGTGATTCCAGGTAGTGCTGCCATTGAAAATTATGCCCTTTGGGTGGTTTTTACTGTATCACCATTTTAATTATCTCAGTAGCCCTCAAAAAGGTCATCAGCAGAGAAGCCAACCACATCCTGTGCTGTTTCTGGCTGCTCTCTGGGATTTGAAAACAGGAAAAGGACTGATTCTAGCAGCATTTAGTATCACCAGGTTTGTGTTTCACTACTAGCTTAGCATTTGAAAAACCTGAACATCTTGACAGTAACATGGGCAGCTGCTGCTATCTTCAGGAGTCTTAAAATAATCACATTCCTAAATTTCTCATGGTTTACAAGTTGCCATTTCTCTCATTTAAAACAATAAACTTTACTTCTGTCTGCTTTTTACGCCTTGGATTGTTTTAAGCTTCTATTTTTAGCTGTACAGGGCAGTTTGAAAACTGCAAACCCCTAAAGCATTACAAGAAGCAAGTAACTATGAAATTTCAAAATTATCTTCTAAAGCTTTCTCCTATTAGTTTTTAAGCCTTTTGATTTCAGAAGATGTTAATCATGATTTTTGAACACTTTAGTTGCCAATTACACAGTACTGTAATTACGTACCTATTTAGACTCTGAAGGAAACCACATGTTCACATCTTTGTTCTCATTCATTTTTTTTTGCTGCACCTTTTTGCATCATAATTTAAGAATAAACTTTTCAGAGCTAGGACTGATTGAGTTTATACAGGATGTTTCACAAAGCAGACAAAATAACAAATACTGTAGACTACATACAGTACAGATGGGTAAGGGCAGAGATGAATGGGAAATACTGGAGTGACAGTGCGCTCAAGCACTGAAAAAATCCTTTAGTCATCTGCTGACATCTCCTCTACCATTAGAGACAGATGATGACTTTATAAAAGAATGATTTGTTTAGACCTTAAGACAGATACGAATGATTTTAAGAAGCTTCTAATGGAAAAGGAAATCCAGACAGAAAAAACCTTCTCTAACACATGAACAAGGAAGTGAAGGGAAGCAAAAAGACAATTTAGCTTAAATATTATATAGTTAAAATCTCCAAAAACCTCAATTTATGAGCTCCATTCTCATCTCTCTCATCAAAGAGAAACACTATAGCAGCTCTTATAACCAAGAAATATCTTCTATTTTCATTGCCATTAAATACAAATCACTAGCCTTGCAAATATTTTTAAAGACAAACACCAGGGCTAAACTGCACCCTTTATAAAGCTGGTAACTCTTTCCAAGTTCTACTGAAGAACAAACTGAAATCTTGCATTTCATTTTTGCAGACTAAGACATGGTTTTCTTCTGTGAGCTCTGTACTTTCAAGAGATCTCCTTAATCATATCTACAAAACCAATTTTCATTCATAAGTGGTCTAAAAAAGTGAGTTTCAAAAAACTTTAACTTGTCCCTTTCCTACCTTTACAGGTATCCTGCAATGGATAGTTAAGTACACAAATGCTTAAGTGATTTCAATCAAGTGTTACCAGCTTGCATTGTGGTGTATCAAAGCTTTAAGCGTCAGGCTATTTCATGACTGCTACTAAGGAGTGACAGATACTACAGAGGGAACATTTTCCAGCCAACTTGAATATATTTCAGGAAGCAGAGCAGCATACATTCCTTTTTTTTTTCTACCAGCAAAAGACAGGAATAGGAAGAAGCTTGTCCAGTAAGGCTTTAACATGGTCTTTTTTACATGCAGAACTACAACAGCTAAATCAAATCCCTGAAGGAGTCACCTGTAGGAAAGGGACGCTTGGCTGTCAGGTATTCTATACTTCCTCTTAGTTTTCGGTGGCAGGAGATGGTTAGTTCTTCCTCCTTCCATCTTGTCTTTCAGAAAAGCTTCATCAGCCAGGCCTAGTGTAATTTAAGAGCCAGCTAGGAGAAACTGATAAGCTAGACACAAAGGGGACTCCCCACTCCTCCTTGGACAAAGATTTAGCATAAGAACAGGTCAGAAGAAATAAGGTATTAAAATGTTTTATTAACAGTTTAGGACTAGGATTGGGAAATCCATAGCACTTTAGGCTAACACACCTACAGGCATGACCTCATCTGCATTGCTTTCAGCATTAGGGAAGAGGCAGAAGATGGTACCAGCCACTGACACTTGTTTTTGTCCTTACTCTGCCTCATCAAGTTTTACCAAAACTCCTCTCTATGGTCTTACATACTGAACTGATCAATGAATGGACCCAGCTAGGAGGGGAGAAAAACCCCACCCAAATGAAAAAAAAGATAAAAGCCTAACCATCTTTCACTGGTTAAGTTCCCTGATCCACATCACCATGCCAAGACACACATTGAAAAAACCCAAACCAAACCAAACCACTTCTGCATAAGTAAAGGAATAGCATTAAGATAGAAGAAAGCTGCTGAGAGCAACTCCAGCTTATGCCGACATTGAGAAAAATGTAAGTGAAACCACAGTCTAAATCATAAAATATATACAGAGTCTCATGGCCCATGGTGAAGTGTACTTGCAAACATTTACCACATCTTGGCCATTTTAGATGATTTTCACTTGTTTAAAATTTAAATTTCAAATAAAACTGGCTGAACTAAAAATGCAACAGCTTCTGTACAAAGACAGTAGGTGAAACCACACACCCCAGTAACATTTGTTCTCTCTGTACTGCATTTCAAAGTAAAAAGCCCAGAACCTACGTGTTAGTTAAATTACTCACCTGACAAGAAAACGTCTGTCCCTAAACAGTTTTTATTCTCACTGCTACCTTCAGCTAACAAGACACCACCATGTACCGATCAGGAATGCTCCCACAGACCACAGGTTTTCTGAATATGCAACTCTATTCCTTGCAATTTCAAGTGAAAAACACCAAGTTTCAACCTCTGCATTTCATTATGACATGATCGAGGGTATATACTGCTAGTTACTCTCTTTCAGAGCAGTTTTTCAAATCTCTAACAGGGGTTAAATCTGTCTTCTTGAAATGTCAAGCATCCACAAGAGACACAAACCTCACTGACGCTGGAGTTTACTGTGCTATCTTCTGTCCCTTACAAAAACCTGTCCTAGTTCAAACTACAAACTTCATTGTATTTTCTGCCTATAATATAGTGCTCATGATAAAGAGAAATAACCTGTAAGGAAGCATCATCAGCTACTCAGAACTGTAACTCTTGCAACTGAAAGAGCGTCATCATCACAGAGTTAAAAAAAAAGTAAAAATACATCAACAGTGTATTATGCTCCAGCAGTACAGTCCAAAAATTGTGTATCAAACAACAGAAATTGTTATACAAGTAAGAAATTTCAGATACTTAAAATAAACACAGCTCATAAGCTGCTAGAAAACTACTCTTTAAAACAGACTCTTCTGAGCAATTACCCTTTCTTAATGACGTTTTAGTGGTTCGCAAAAAATTGGAAACATTGCTGCCATGCACCAACATAGAAGCCAGTTTTTGAAACAATGGTATTGCTGAGACAAAACATAAAATAACATGAATAAACAGTGAATCAAGTGCATTGAAACACTGAAGGGTAACTTTCACACAGCAAAATGAGGAGGCATTAATGACTCAAAGCCTGTCCAACAAATGCCTAAAATATGGTTAACATATTTACTATCCAAGAAAAGCTACCATTACAGAAAAAAAAAGGGACACTAGTGAAATGCAAAACTTGCAGAATGTCATCACAGCAACACCACCACCTATAGTGGTAATGTTCAGTTAATAAAAAAGCATCAAAGTTCCATTTCCATTTAAAGAATGCTGGGTTAGGGTGTGGGGAAGAAGAGTCATTTGCATCCTGGCACATTAAATGATTTTGTCCCAAGTTAAGGATAGGATATTAAAACCAGAAAGGACCATTGAAGCTAATGACATCAGTACTGAGGTCTCAGGGAGTTTGATCCAGACTGCCTTTGTAAATGGGCAGTTCCACTGTGAAAATAAGGGTGAAGTTCAAAGCACACTAGCAGCCACCCACTCTTAGTCACCTCAAAACAGCATCCCTTGGGAAGCCTCTTGAAGCTTCCCAACAGACAAAACATCAGAAACTGGGCATGCAATATTGAGATGTAGAAACCAACCCACCCTTGTCTAAGTCCCCTTCTCCAAAGATCTTTAGGGAAAAAAATGGTCCCCAGGTAGTGCCTGTTTCCTCAGAACTGCCAACTTCCCCGGAGAAAACTATCCTACATTTTAATACAAAGGATTTAGCAACAATGAAATACAAACAACATTTACACAGAATTTGCTTCTTGCTGCTCCTAAACTATCGTATTTCTCAAGGATTAAGTCATAATCAAAATTCTCTACTTCAAACCTCACTGCTATTACTTCAGAGAATGAATTTTAAAGTATTTTTCAAAGAGCAGCCTTTCAAGTCTTACCATTAGGTGGTAGTGACCTCAAATTTTATCTAGTATCATACTTAAGTCAATATGTGAAGACATAAATTTTAACATCTAAGCCAAAGCTATGCCAAAACTCCTACTGAGAATCCACTCCATGTCTCATGTTCCAAGTCTTTTGATTGAAGGGGCAAGTTTAGCAATTACTGTAGAAGGTGAAGACACAAATGGTTTACAGGTGAAACCAAAATATTTAACTGCAACAGATTTGGTTGCAGTGACAATGACAGATTTGGCTGCAGTAATATCTACTTCTAAGGTGGAAAATACTTCTCTAAGCTATATAATCCTCTCTCTCCAGGAGGACGTTGGCTAGAACAAGAGTGTCACTTCCCTGTCAAATGAAATTGTCTAGGTAGAATCTACTGATGTACACAAACCAGTTTCTCCTGCTGCTTCACTGCCTGGCACAGAATGAGAGAACTGGGAAGGAAATATGTCTTCATCCTAGCTGCCCCAGGAGACATGGTCTAATCTAAGGACAAAATAACTTCTTAACCTACAGACACTGAAGTAAAGAGAGGGACTCTGCTCTGGCTAAACAGAAACAAATCTGCTCAACAAAACCTGAACCTCGCCAAGCTCTATGCTGTCTTCCAAAAATTTTAGGAAAAACCAAGAAGTTAGCCCATCCTGCCACTCTTAGAGAAAATGACCTGAAGCACACACAGCCAGAACAGACTGATTTGCCTGCTTACATCTTCTGATGACGAAAACCCTTCTATCACTGTCATCTTGACAAAACAAATCTTTAAACACAAAACTGTATAAAGCATACAGAACTTCTAAAGATGACCTGAAACACCCCAATATTGTCTCAGTTATACTGCTCTCTGGTGACAATGGTAGTGTCCTGTAGAGGCACAGGACTAGAACAGAAGCAGCCAAGTTTTAATTTATTAGTTGGTAATTCCCTCATCAGTGGGGGAAAAAAGAAAAGAAAACAGAACAAAACCTCTACAGACATACTTGCACAAACAGCCCTGTCAAACCAAGTTTTTTAGACCTAAATAACTATGCCTTTTGGACTGAAAATATCCATTTGCCTCATTTGGTTGGATATTTAAATTCAAACCCATTAACATGCTCTTCAGTCCTTAAATTCCANTTCAATCCTCACTGCTATTGCATCAGAGAATGAATTTTAAAGTATTTTTCAAAGAGCAGCCTTTCAAGTCTTACCATTAGGTGGTAGTGACCTCAAATTTTATCTAGTATCATACTTAAGTCAATATGTGAAGACATAAATTTTAACATCTAAGCCAAAGCTATGCCAAAACTCCTACTGAGAATCCACTCCATGTCTCATGTTCCAAGTCTTTTGATTGAAGGGGCAAGTTTAGCAATTACTGTAGAAGGTGAAGACACAAATGGTTTACAGGTGAAACCAAAATATTTAACTGCAACAGATTTGGTTGCAGTGACAATGACAGATTTGGCTGCAGTAATATCTACTTCTAAGGTGGAAAATACTTCTCTAAGCTATATAATCCTCTCTCTCCAGGAGGACGTTGGCTAGAACAAGAGTGTCACTTCCCTGTCAAATGAAATTGTCTAGGTAGAATCTACTGATGTACACAAACCAGTTTCTCCTGCTGCTTCACTGCCTGGCACAGAATGAGAGAACTGGGAAGGAAATATGTCTTCATCCTAGCTGCCCCAGGAGACATGGTCTAATCTAAGGACAAAATAACTTCTTAACCTACAGACACTGAAGTAAAGAGAGGGACTCTGCTCTGGCTAAACAGAAACAAATCTGCTCAACAAAACCTGAACCTCGCCAAGCTCTATGCTGTCTTCCAAAAATTTTAGGAAAAACCAAGAAGTTAGCCCATCCTGCCACTCTTAGAGAAAATGACCTGAAGCACACACAGCCAGAACAGACTGATTTGCCTGCTTACATCTTCTGATGACGAAAACCCTTCTATCACTGTCATCTTGACAAAACAAATCTTTAAACACAAAACTGTATAAAGCATACAGAACTTCTAAAGATGACCTGAAACACCCCAATATTGTCTCAGTTATACTGCTCTCTGGTGACAATGGTAGTGTCCTGTAGAGGCACAGGACTAGAACAGAAGCAGCCAAGTTTTAATTTATTAGTTGGTAATTCCCTCATCAGTGGGGGAAAAAAGAAAAGAAAACAGAACAAAACCTCTACAGACATACTTGCACAAACAGCCCTGTCAAACCAAGTTTTTTAGACCTAAATAACTATGCCTTTTGGACTGAAAATATCCATTTGCCTCATTTGGTTGGATATTTAAATTCAAACCCATTAACATGCTCTTCAGTCCTTAAATTCCATACTATTTCATTTCAGTGTGGCCTCCAAACTCTCCTTATTCAATTCTTAACTGTAAGAATTTAATTTGCTCTAGCTGCCTTGTACTCAGATATTTTCTTAACAATTTTGATTACTGAATTAAATAATTTTAAGGAAGATGCAAGGCAAAATTTTATTATCAATGGAATTGGTGAAATAAATACTTTGTTAAACATATTCACGGCATGAAGGGAACATGAATGAACAAAGCTCACCACTTGTCACTAATGTAATAATTATGAGTCCTCTGCTGTACTTGATATACTTTCCTGTGTCTGGCATGATCCTAAGCATTTTACATTTTTACCTAGTCTCACATCTTCAATGATTCATTACACAACATATGACCTTATCTTCAAATACCATGAATTCTTTGATTCATGATCAACGCAGTGTCTATTTCTAGTAGTATTTCTGCAGTGTATTCTAAACAAAACGGAGTCAGCCATGCCTTTTCTAGCATGACCTTTTCCTTCAAGTTTATCTCCAACTGCTCAATAGGTCTTCTAGAGTATGTAGGAAGGCTACAGCTTTACAGGTTCCAAGTCAGTTCAGGCCCACCTAAATCAATACACCCAACAAGTAAGAAGTATTTGACAATTAGGTTGCAGCTATGATTTCATCCTTACACATCCAGAGGCAATGGTGTAACATGCTTGAGGCTTTCCACTGAACATTCAAAGACATAAGGAGATCTTGATGGCTGGGGCAAGGAGTAGAAAATAAAGCCTAAGTTGCCCCAAAGGAAGACCATTTTAAAACATAAGGATTTGCATATATTAGAATTCTGAGACAGGGTAAACCACATAAACTGGAGTTATAAGTCCACTGCTTACTTATTTCCAGAACATGTTCTTGCTTTCCTCTTTCTATTTAGGAGGAATTGCCTGAAAGCATCTGTGATGCTCTATCAATACTGCAGTCCAAATTTTTTTCTGAGAGCATGGACTAAAACTTTGACTGCAAAGTGGTACCTGTATGTATTTTTTCCCTATTTCCCAGACTTCCAACCATACACTTCTGAAATATAACCTGAATTTCTTAAGCATAATCAAAAAACCAGAAAGAACAAACCTGTTTATTATAAGAAAAACAAACAATAGCACACCCTAAACCTGAACGTTTAGGAAACAAACTGTTTTTTCCCCTAAACTCTCCTGCACTATTTATCTTCTGCAAAGATAAGTGACTTCTCAAACAGCATGGAAGGAAGAACAGGAGGCAGCACAAGTCAGTTGTCTACTGCTCCATTTGAAAACAAGCTTCTAGGTTGAATTGCAAACAGAAACCCCAACTTTTCTTTATAAAAGGGAAAAGAAGTCATTAGTACACAGCTGGTATTTAGTTATCCCTTCACCTGCACGAAACTGCTTATTCTGCAAGTCTTGCTGTACATGGAAGTCACACAGACTGTGAAAACTGAGAGCCTCTTGGGCCACTTTCAAGAAAAGATTTGCTGTTAAGAAAAACTTTAAATAATTTCACTTCTCAAATGTAATTTTGCAACTATTTTTCTTGCTTGTCACTTTCTCTAACTGTGATAAACTGCACCTGTAAAAATAATATTTATTAAGGACAAATAATCATTGACTTGTAAACTACTTTACTTACACAACATTCTCTGTTCTACACTGAAACATTTTTCAGCATTTGGCCAGAAAGTAGCCACTCATGTATTTTGCAGCTATAATTTTTGAGTTTAGGTATTATCCAGTTGTAGGAGACTCCTTGTAACATTTATTTACATTCTGGAATAGTCAAGAGCTATCTTGACATTTGCTGGTGAAAGGGAGATGAGGAGGGGAAAAAGGGCAAGGAACAGATCCTGACAGATAGTTTTCTCCACCTATACCACTGTTTCCATTACAGCTGAGGCTAGTACTGAAATCAGAAGGTTAAACCACTATAGAGGTTTCTTCTTGTTCTATTAAAAGAACATAATAAAAAGTGAAGTTTTTTTATTGCATAGATAAAATATAAATAGCCAAAATTTCTCCAAGAGATAGCCTCAATTCCTCTTTACTCATGCTTTGCTCTATTCAAGATAATCTGAGGGAACCAGAGAAGTGGGGAAAAGAGGCAATCCAGGTAAAGCTTAACATGAGTACCCTCACGCCTCAAGAGTCTTGTCTGTGTGAACCAAAGCAACCAAGTTCTAGTAAGCAGAAATACAAGCAAATCATACAAACAGCTGTAACTACTGGCAAGAAAACATTAGGCTAACAGAGAATATTCAATTCATTAATTAATTCTGTAGCTCCTCACAAATAAAAGCAGCACCAATCCTGATCTCCACCCACTAACAGAATGGTGTTAATGCTGATGTTAAAAATTCAAGCTTGAAAACTGACTCGTGTTAAGAAGGAAATTGTTCTAATTACACCGTCAGGGTAAATGAGGAGTTGTGATTGCTTTTTAAGTGTTTTTATTTCACTTTTGTTTGGGTTTAAGGGCAGTCTGAAACCAGAATCAGTTAAAATGCTCTGTTTTGATTGTTATTTGAAGCAAAAGCAGCTAGTGGTATCCTGGGCTGCAGGAGACGGAGTGTTGCCAGCTGGTCAAGGAATGTGATCCTCCCCCTCTGCTTAGCACCACTGAGGCCACACCTGAAGTGCTGTGTCCAGAACTGGGCTCCCCATTACAAGACAGTCATAGACCTACTCAAGTGAGTCCAGCACAGGGCCACAAAGGTGATGTGGGAGCTGAAGCACTTCACATAGAAAAAAAAGGCTGTGATTGGTCTGGTCAGCCTGGAGAAGAGAAGGCTCAGGGATATCGCATCATTTTGTACAAATACCTACAGGGAGAGCATAAAGAAAACTGAGCCACACTCTTGTCCGTGGTGCCCAGTGACAAGATAAAGTAAAACACAGCAAGTTCCTCGTGAGCATAAGGAAATACTTTTTACTGTCATAGTGACTTCCTTACTAGTCTGCCAGGCCATGTCTTTAAACTAGATAGAAATCTTGGGAAGAAGTCAAATAAAATTACTGACCCCTAAAGACCTTGCATTTATTGCCGTATCAGTTTCATAAGCACACCAGTCAGTATTATTCAGTCTTGACTGAGAGTTCAAAACCCCAGAAACAGAACCAGCTTTCTTCCTGGATTAATTCTGCAAAAAAAATTTAAGAATAGACTAAAGAGCTTCAATTCTCACCCACTCACTTTTAAAAGAGAGAAAAAATACAAAAAAACAAACAAAAACAAACAAAAAGCCCCCCAAACACACACCCATACCACAACACAAACCAAGGAGACAACAGGACTAAGCTATATTGACAATTGTCCAAAAATTCTAAAGCTTAAATTCAACTGCCAGCAAACACAATCACAAGTGGTTAATGCCTGCCAAAAGATTTGAAAAGCTCAAAAGAAAAGGGGTAGTGTTGTTTTTGTTTAAGTATCTTATTCTTCATGGAGCAGTAATTTATTGAAAGAGACCACTGAGGACCTGTTTTCATGGTGTTTTCTAAAAGACATTTCAGTGCCAACAAATACAAACGTGCACAAAGTTGTTAGCTGCATAACTGCTGCTGTGCTATACACTTGTGCACAAACTTAGGTACAAAATACTCTACAAACCTGACTTCACCCATTTTGAAAATTAGATTTAAGTTCTGAAATCACTTAATCAACTTTCAGTATGTTCCATATTAGCAGCTAGCATATGCTTTACAGCACATGTAATTCTTGCAAACTCACTTTAAGACCCATCAACACTGCAAGGTTTCATGTTCTTCAACTGCAGATGCAGCCAAAGCTATGTTAGTAGCTGGAATATCCACTGACATACTATACAGACACAACATAGTTCAACCAAAACACAATCTTTCTACAGAGACAATCAAACCGCAAAAGCAAAGTAAACTACAGCTTTTAGTAAGCCTTACTGCATAAGATCTTCACTGAATGAACCACATTTCAAGACTAGTGGATTCCCCCTTTTATACGAAGTTTCAAAACCAATCCATAATAAATACAATAAGAATGATCTAAGCATCAAACTAAAGAAGAACCCAATGAAGCTTTCAAATTATGTGAGTTATGAAAAACTTTAACAGTGAGGGCCAGGGACAAGAAACTTCATTCCACTATTTATTTGCAGCAGATAAGAACACAGCACAAACCAATAATTCGGAGAGAGGGCCAGAAAAGCAGGAAAGGGAACATCATGACCCCAATATCTAGCCAAAGTGAACCCAAAATTATCCTTAAGTTCCAGACATGCTGCTCTACATAATCCAAAAAGTGCCTTAAGTAGCTGACATGTTTTGCCACAAGCAAGAATTATAAAAAGGAAACAAAAGAGTGTTAAGTCTACAACTAGAGAAACATCATTTTGACTTAGTGGGGGGATCAGTGACTGCCATCCATTATCTTCCTGTGTCAAGAGTCGGCTCAGCGTTCTCACTAACACAGAACATTTTGAATAGTACAAATCACTGCATCATTTAGTGTTGAGCCTGCTGTGCTTTGGTAACATGTCAGTGACCTGCTCTAAACAGTTTTCAAAAATGCATTATTACTATGCCCTTTAAGAATCCTAAATTCTGACTAGCTTCTGCTCCTTACAGACAATGTAGTTGAATAACTGCAAAGCAAATTTAAAATAGTGTAAGAAGCCTAGAAAATGGTGGCTGTAACCAGTTTTAAATTGTTTTCTATTTTCAATGAACACATTTGTCATCTGTAAAAGCAGCCAGAACACTCAAATCTGCTGTAACTAAGCTCAATGTCTTCTATAGGCAAGACAGAATTTAGAACCATAACATTCTTAAGACTTCATGACTGGGACAGAGTGGAACAAGATAAAAAATGTAGTTTAACTAATGAAGCATAATAACTTATTCTAATTAGTGAATTTGCGTAGTTTTGGTTTTAATATTAAGTATCAGTTATTTTGTTTGAGATCACAACTCAGCTAAGTTTAAACTTCTTTTCTCGAGGATGACTCCCAAAGCAT
Source organism: Aleadryas rufinucha (assembly GCA_013397815.1). Taxonomy (NCBI): domain Eukaryota; kingdom Metazoa; phylum Chordata; class Aves; order Passeriformes; genus Aleadryas; species Aleadryas rufinucha. Next base: position 103,610 of record VZTH01016079.1, read on the forward strand.
TCAATAGCACATATTTCAAAAGTGGTAGCATGTCATGATAGAAATGCTCTTCAAATTAAAGGAGAAACAGTTTCCATTATTTTTCAGACTGGTAGATTTGTAACTGTTTGTAAATCAAAGTACAAAAACAACACTTTGCCAGTTAAGAAGATTGTAATAAAAACTTTTTTGTTTTGTTCCTGAAAAATTTCTAAGGCATATGATAACTCTTTTGTTTTGTTCTTCAAGAAATTTTGAAGGCTGTGATAACTTTTTTGTTTTGCTCAACAGGAATTTTTGAAGGTTGTGATAAAAACTTTTTTGGTTTGTTCTTCGAGGCAAAGCAATTTACTCTCAGCAAACATGCTGAATGTGCAACACTACCTTGGTCTACTTGTGGAAGACATTACTTTCTGTATGTCATTTATCCTGTACAGTGCAACTGGGCTGCCTTCTTGTTATCATGCTGTTGCATTCAAATTCCTTTTCTTTATGTATGGAGAACCGAATTTGATTTAGTAAAGGCTACCCTTCGAAGAAGGAGCATTTCTCCCTAACAAAGTTCTCTCCAAACATTGTTGCAAGTTAGAAGGGTTAAATGGCAGAATAAACAAAACACTGGAGCTAGAGTAGTCACATAGTTAGACCAAGACTTCGTGGTAATGGTTTAGGCACACAAAAATTGAGGAGGCGAGTAGCATTCCTTTAAGGTTATCTAGGTAATAACACATATGCAAAATAAGTGGTATCATGTCTATGGAAGGAGATTACAAAAGCAAGCACATCAGAGACTGGTTTACAAACATCAGGGGTTGCTTATTTTGAATGAGTATTTCCATACCACTCCCACATAATGCTGAATTCAGGAAAACCCAAGGGCTCCAGGACCTACAGGGTTTATTTATTTAATCTAGTTTAACCCCAATGACTCCCTCATTCCTCACCACAAAACAAATCACACCACTTGTGCAAGCATGCCCATTCCTCCATTTTAACATTTATTCTCTGTGCATTAAACCTTTTTATACAATCCAAAAGGCAGCAAACAAAAGCATACAGTTTTATTGGCTAATTATTAAAATCCTCAAAGACAGTAAGACAAAAATAAATCCTTGCACTTCAGTAACATCACAATTGGGGGAATTAAGTTTCCAGATATGTTTCTGATTGCAATCATGCTGCCAGCTGACTTTGCATTTGTGGTTGGGGGCGGGGGGGGGGAAGGAAGGTCTTTCCTTCCCAGCCAAAGGTCTTTGTTCTACCCAGAAGCCAGCTCACCTTACCTCTGAAAGCATGAGCTTTTGTCAGCTGTTCATTCAATAAACAGCTGTGGATATATGAGAAACCTATTACCACTGGCAAAAAACAAAAGCTGGCAAGCAGTTTCTCTATTTACAATGGACAAAAGTCTCCAAAACACAACCATTTCAATATATTCCAGAAGATCTTTTTCCCCTTCCTCTCACACCTAATTTTGTAAGTCTTCAAAGTTAGCCTGTGCAGACAGCACAGTAAATGTAATTAACTTCAGAATGCCAAAAAATAGCAAATCTCCTTGCTAACTGCTAATGCAAAATGAGAAGAGCAGCGCAGTCATCATCAGCACACAGGGTTAATGAAGGTTTTCCTAGAGGTCTTGCTCCTGCTTTAAGTGGACTAGGTGGACCGATATAAATCTAACAGGGTAAATGTATATCAACTCTGAACACTGTCAACAGAAGAAATATATTATTCTACTTTTCAAGCACGCTCAAGAACTTAATAACTTCCAGTGAACTTGTTAATAGTCACAGATTCCATTCACCTGTTATGTTTTTTCTCTCTTGAATAACCTCCCAATTACAGTACAGTTCCAGTGTGATATATCACTTCAGGTATAAACTTCAAATGATGACCAAGATATAGCACGCATACTTTATCCATTCTTCTGAGGAAATACATTTTTTGCTAAGTGACCAGGCTGAATGAAGCTACTCCAGTCTTCAGCAGAGGTTTTCACTTTGCATTCAGTACACTCTCTCTGTATGAAGCAAATCCAAACAGGCTTAATAAAGATGTGTCAAATTGTATTCATAATAATCAGAATGCAAAGAGATAAAAAAGCTCACAGTAATCAGGAATGTATTTCAAGTTTTTCGCCATTAAAAATTGAACAATTTCAAAAGATTCACAACTACTGCATGGCGGGAGATCAATGTCAATTCTGCTTACAAATAGGTGGCTTAAATTGCCACTGTCTTTTCATAATAAACTGCTTTGGATTCAGGTTTATCTCTGCCTTTTCATCTCTTCACTACTACGTGGGAGGGAGAAAGAAGACACAAATTAACTGAAACTATCATGAAGCTCAATAAGAAACAGTGTGAACCTGTATATTCACCATAATTCATCATTCAGTATGTATTTTTCCTTCATTGAGGGATGCCAGTATTTCCAAAACTGACACTCTGCTTTTAATGTCTCAATTTACCAAGTGTTAACAATGGTCTAAGTCAAGAACAGACACTCCTATCTGAAAGCAAGTTTTTATATACGTGATTTGAATGACCTTTATGTTTTGAGGCCTCCCAACAGCAAAGGTTTCAATCATTATGCACAAAACATCTTCTGTTTTCTTTATTACCCAGTGCTGCGCTATTCTTGGGAAGATAATACTAAAGGACACCTCTCAGAGACTCGGACTAATTAATTTTGTGCCTGCTGTTTCTGCCCAAGTATTGTGAGCTAGAACAGATCCAGTACTTGCATCCCGACTGTGTGACAGATTCACCTTGATGGAAGCTTATCAAATCACTGTGCACTCTAAGTTCTTCCGGGATGCATTTAACAGAAATTGTGTGCTAAAAGTAATTTCATGAGTCTCAGCTCCTAGTTTGCACACAGTTTTATCTTTAAAGATGAATACATTTACTGAGACTACTAGATGAACTAAACCTACCATCTGCACAGCCAAACCAGCAGAAACTCTAGCCTGAATGCAAACAGCACCAAAGGGGACAAAACTACACAAATTTTAAAAATTGTAGTAATCTGAAACCAGTAGGAGCACCTCCTCGTATCTTCAAATTTAAAATCCAAGAGTTGTCTTAAACTTCTCAAACAATCTTGACTTCAGACCTACTGCGGAAATAGAAGAAACTATAAACAAGCACAGCTGGTGGCACATTCACTGTTCCATGGAAATTTCCCTGTGGATAGTCTCCCCAATAGGACTTTAGCCCTTGGTGTAAAGTGGTCAGGTGTCTTTCAGGAAGGTGAAAGATAAAGGTCTGAAGAGAGAAAATTACAGTGAGCAGCTGAAACACAGCAGCTTCTGGCCATGTACCCACAGGCAGCATTCTCACCTCCAGCTGGTGTGAGGGTATTTACATAATGCTTCTGGAGGGCTTTGGCAAGGATGGCAAGTGCGAGTCAAGATTCCTGAACCAGTTCCACAAAATTCTAAACTTGTGAGCAAATCTGTATGCAAAGACCTAAGTGCATGGGATTTAGTGGTAGACTCTTTTTCACTCAACCCCAGAGCTGTGATGAGAACATTCACTTGGACCTGTCTGTTCCATCAATCCAAATAAGTTTTACACTTAGCAGAATTACAGAGACTCACTCAACTGCAGCACATAAAAATCGTAGGTTTTTAACCCTATTTTGAGTGCCCAGCAAAACAAATGCAAAAAAGTTTTCCCTAAAGATAAAACATACTCAATTATGAGTAAAATGAACAAAGTACTTTTTCTGGAATTACATGAATTACAATCTTGGATTTGTGCAAATATAGAAATTAAAGTACAGGAAATTACTTCAGAATTTCATGAAGGTAAAGGATGTCTACAAGCTCTGCTCCTCTCCTCTTCCTTCACCTAGGTCCCATCCTTCCTGGGATTGTGCTTCTTATGCTGAATATAACTTACCCAGGCCTCAAAATTGAACACTTTTGTTGTATTTGAGTGTGTTTAAAGAACCTCCTGCATTATCCATGGGAATAGTTCATCTTCCTATTTGTTAGTTTCATGTGAGCAACAGCACTGCATATAGCTCAAAACCCTGTTCTGAACAGCCAGTTTCCTCTGATTGTACTTATCTTCAAAATAGCAAAGCAGAAGTAGGAATAGAGGTGGAGGGGTCAAAAACAAGACAACCATGAAACCACAGTAATTGGTACAAAAACTGAAAGACTGATACACCTGAGTGCTTTCCATTCTCCTAAGTAGGCAACAGTTCAAGCTGGTACTTCTTTAACAAACCTGGCTTGCAGAAGTCATGGTCAGCTTCCAAAGTATCACATTAAACATCTCTGATGAGCCTAAAACAAGATATGACAGGACGTAGACATCTAATTTTGTAATACCATTAGCAGTGTAGCTATAGAGCAGGAAGGATACCAGACTGCATAACTTCACTTTCCTCAAATAAGAAGTGTTTAGCTTAGGAGCCTAGATAAACATGTATAAAAAACACCACCTGCAGAGGTTTGGAAGGATCTAGACACTTCAGTTAGGGTTGGAGGTCATGTAGGCTCCCTTCCACCAGGAGACAACCCAGAGAGGTAAAGAACCCTGCTTAAGCTTTGCACAGCTTAAGGACCCTGTGTCTCACTCATGAACGCCTGTAACAGTCTGACAGCCGCAACTGTCTAGTCAGAACTGTACGCAGCCTCTAGGCAGTGAGCAACCTAGATTAATCCTTCCTCACTGAAGCAGGCTACTGCTAAAAGTAAGCCAGTAATAAGTTTTGATGTCCCACCACGCAAGCAATTGAGAAAGCCAAAACACCCTCTCCCACACAGCCAAGTCCCACAAAAAATCTCATTATGGTAAAGGACAGCCATTACTGCCCTACAAATGGCCTCATCTGCACTGTGAAGTGCACAACAGGACTTTCATGCACTTCTTCCCTCCACCAGTTACGGGCAAAACGAAGCTCTGCATTAGTTAGTTCCATCTGGAATAGATCATACATTGGCTTTGAGTCCTGAAAACAGATCATTTCAGTAAACACACCTCACTTACCGAAGAAGCTGTCTGTCATTTAGCTCCCAGACTACAGAAGTTATACAAAAGCACCATTCTGCTCAATTACTGTTCTACGTGGGGAAGCTGTAATGATACTGGAACACCACAAAGCTATTTCAGACTCTTGAGTAAAGTCCATATCAAAAATACTTATTTTACAAGCATAAGGCTTTTTCTCACCTACAAGCCAGCCTAAAAACTCAGCCAGAAATCTCCACACTGTGCTCCACCAGTTCTTTTTCAAGCATTACTACCAGTAAAAAAAGACCATGCCAGACACCTAAAGTCTCTGCTACACTACCACAACCCTGCAACCTCCAGTGACTCTTGAGTGGCAACAGATCAAACTTCAAGAAATAAAGAGACTTCTCATTCTTAGTTATGTTGGCTCAGCAGGTCTAATCACGCAAAAAAGCTGTGAACACTTACTTCAGCAACAGCTATGATGAAAATAAACACAAAACACACAATTTGGTCACCAAACAACAGCATCATAAGGAGAAAAATTAAATTCAGAAGTCTATGTCATAAGTATGCTGAAGTTCAGCACTGCCACAAAAGAAGAGGAAATGTATGAACTTTGAAGGCAAAAAGTACCTTTTGCAACAGCTATGCAAATATAGACAGATATGAATTTGCACAATTGGACTAAATGGTTAGGCATTTCCTTCCCCTTTCCTGTACTCTTAAAGTAAACATTTGTCTGGCTTTCTTTTAACCACTGGTGGAGTGTGGGAGGGGTACTCATCACTTAGCCAAAGTTTTATGCCACCAAAAAAAAAAACAAACCACCGTGTATGAAGTGATACGGAAAATGGCTCACTCATATATGCCTAACACAGAACCTGGACTCAGGAAAGGCCTGTGCTGATGGCTCTGAAAAAAACAGGCTGCTTTTCACCACAGGTGAACTCCGAAGCACAGCAGCTATCTCCTTTCCCCTGGCAGCAGTTAGGGCTTCAAGACCACTTTAGGCTAGTCTAAGTGTGACTGACACAGGAAGGAGCCCTGCCCTTCTCAGTGCCCCCTCTTGCAATCTTCTGTCCCTTGCACCAAGAGTAGCATTTTCTTGGCCAATAAACCAGGTAAAACTCACTAAGCGAGATCTGAATTCGTAAGCAGGCCAGTCCTCTGGCTCACCACACAGCTCCGCAAGCCCTGGCACAAGCTGAAAGCTTGAGAACTGCAGTGTTCCTTTGACAGCAGCCTGTATTTAAGCCAGCCTAAAGCAATCACGTAACTTCAGGGTGAATAACACAGTGGTCATCACAGTGGGTGAAGTTCGCAAATGGCAATCATAGAAAACCTTTCCAAAATACACGTTGTAAGCACAGCAATGTGCATTTTCTGTTCTAAGAGTTACACAATGAGGCACAGAGCAGTAAATGAGTCATGGCACAGCAAATGAGTCAGTTCTTTCATTTACCATATTCATGACAAGTATTTCACCATGGAAAACAATTATTTTGATAGGCCCGTTTTGTAGTCTGTCCTTGGAGGAGTTCACTGAGTGACAAGAGATTGCAAGTCTGCTGGAACAGGCTCTTGGAGAACTCCTGTGCTCACAGCCACACTGTGCTTCTGTATTGGCAGCTTTCCTTAGGGCATCAGGCTTGGTCAACCAGGAATGTGCCCCCTCACTAGGAAAAGGGAGGGGCAAGAGTGATAACTCTGCTAAATTGTAACTGGAAATATAGTTACAACTTCTGTCACTTTAAGGCCTTTGTCATTTATGATCTTTGTCAGGCAACCTAAGGTTACCAGCCTTAAGAAGAAGACAGACATCAGGCCTGTAGTTGAGCTTGAAATCCATATTTACAAAGACCAGAGACTACCGATCTTAGCCTTTGTTCGGCACACCACATTTACCCAGGTTTTGCAGGCTGGTACAAGAGCCTCCAAACAGCTGACATGCATCACTCAAGTCAGTGGAGGCCCTGTGGAGGCACTGCACCACATCAGGGTCTGCAAGCTGTCACCACCACACTGGACACCACTGTTCGACACCTACAGCACATATTGCCCACAGCCGTCACAACAGCCCCTGCTTGCAAATATATCCATACCTGACAGAAAGCAGCTGACCAAAGGTGCTTCTACCTGTGGATAAGGAGCTGGTCAATGCAGAGTATGGTGGGAGGGCAGTGTGCTCTGCAGAGCATAAGCCCATCAAAAGTCCCTCCAGCCTGCACTGAACATGTTGCTGCTGACTCACATTACTTGTACCCAGCTACTGATGGAAGATTAAATTGCAGGCTCCTTCTGCAGCAATCCCACCTCCAGCCCACTGTACAAATACAGTGAACCCACTCTGCTTCTGATACTTCAAACTAGAATCAACTGAAATACAAGTGGATCTGCACTGACTTTATCATATTCCAACACCACACACCCCAATCCCCAGGATCGCAACACTTATTGCCTTACCAAGGCTGCATGACGTGCTATACCTCCTGGGCTCCTGGAGCAAAACACAGCTACAGAAAACCCCACATGCCTACCAGTCAATCTACATGTATGCCAGGCTAATATACAGACACTCCTTGCACGCTAATGCTGCAGATTCTCCCACCTCATTCACCCATTAACTTCTGCCTAAGGTGGTTTCATTATATCACACCACCATCTTGGCCCACATCACCCTCTCACTCCCACAATGAAGTCCTTGAGTACACCACAGCCCTTGCCTGGAATATGGTTCTGCCATTGGGCCCTTACTGGTTCCAGTACACTGCATCACACTGGGATGGCTCTCACCATGGTCTCTGGTAGTGATGTCTTCTGGATTCAGGTTCCTGTACCTTTCAGCACTTCCAGAAAATGTTGCTTCTCCTCCCAGAACTTTAAACTTTTATATATTTTTGTGCTTCTCCTTTTATTTCCTAAAATCACAGCTTAGTGTCTCACTGTTCAGTCATCTTCCTCTGCTTCCTCCTTTCAGTAGATGTTTCTCAACACTTGATCTCCACTTCCTTTTGTTGTTCAATGAGAGAGGGGAAGACGGACCTCAAAACAGGCAGGATTCACTGAAGCGCATGCCCATGATTCACATCTTTTTCCATTCATCTATTCTAACATTTCACTAGCTATCACCTCACCTTTTGAGTATCAGGAAGGAACAGCTTTGATCTTACTGACATCTTGCTCCTTTAAGCTTATTCTGCATACTGGGAGTATTCAGCTTTCTGACAACATCAGCACCCTTCCTCCTCCTGCTGAGCAGACACAAGTCCTTCCTTTTAAGTGCAACAAGACTTTGGATCTCTTAGGTACTGAGATTACAATGCTCACATCCAACCTATGTTTTCAGTCTTTACCACTTATCTTATACCCCTACCAATGTTAAGTTTGACTTCCATATGCCCTCTTATCAGCAGGAAAAAGCTTCTCTAGTCCTGATCACCACTGCAGCAACTCTGACAGTTGTCTTCCTCTTTCCCCTTCCTACTTCCTACTTTTGTCAGACCTGTCCAATGAAGCTGTGTATCACTCTTCATCAGATTCTTGTCTGCACTCCCCACCCCAGGTCAGAACAATATATAGGTTCTGGGGGGAAAAAAAAAAATCTGTTGTTCTCAATTTTGGGTACCATATGTATTCACAGGGAGGGGGGAGAGGAACGGGACACCAAAATAAGAAAACAAGTCTCTTTTTGCAATATTAAGTGCTTTAAGCCATTTAATGTCTCTTCAGGAGAATTAAACTACAATGTGGCTATGGATTAGAGTGAATGAAATTCAGTTACAGTCTACAATTTTATCAATGAATAATTTAATGCTATGAAAAATATCCTTCAAACAGTTGCACAAGGTGAAGTCAATGGTTTTGTCGTACCACTGGTCAAGCTTCCATCATTACTTAACAGGAATAGCTTCTGCTAAAGTAAAATCTGACAAACACCCTTCCAATACACAGAAAGGCAGCATTATCTGAAAAATCTGAGCATTACCTTTGTGCATCAGACACATCTTATTTATAAAACTGAAATTGCAACAAAAGGTTGAAGAGCGAGAGGACACCCACTTCATAACTTAAAACTATTTTACAATTTCAAAAGCTACAGAACAGCTAAGTTACTGTTTGCTGACCTATTTTCCATCTTTTCCATCTTGAAAGCTGTGTTTCATTTTGTAGGAAAAAGTCTATCAGCTTCCATGCTTTTGCTAATACCCATTAAAAGTAGAGCATGTAGAGGGAACAGTCATTCAGACTACGTCCTCCTTAAATATACTTCATCAGGTATCTCGTGACATCTTTGACCTCTACCTTATCTCAGGCAGCACCATTTCCCCACTTCTCTTCTTAGCCTCTCATCTATAAAGCATTTTACTCAGCATTTTACCACCTCTCTTCTCTTCAAGCATATATTATTCAATAAGACAAACTCTTGCTTACTTCTAAACACATCTTTGCTCCCTGCCACCAAACAGTCACTTACATTTACCATCTACAAACATTACCTAGAAATCAAACCTGTAAATTATTGCCAGGATACATGACAATGTAAAAATTGATCGCTGGAAACTGTCAGTAAAACTAAGTGGTACACTGCTTCTAAAATTTATACATAGGATTAAATAAATTTATTCTCAGCTTCCTTATCCCATCAGACTTTCACAGCATCTGTTACATCATGTCCCAGTTCTAGTCACTGCCTGCCATTCATGCATTAGCATATTGAGCTGAAGTCACCTCTCTTAATTCATGCATTCGTATATGATCAGGAAAGCTGCATGATGGTGCTCTCACATATCATGGCTTGTAATAACAAAAAGATAAAAAGCAGCTGTGCATTTTATGTCATCCTCATCCCCCTGCTCTGGAGGAAGCAAAATTGAAGTTTTGGGCTTCTGTATAATATAGCTACACTAAATCCAGAAACAGAATATAATGGACTTGATATTTTATCCCCAAGACACTAGCTGTGGACAGTTTTCAAGGTTTCAGTTTACAATCTGAATCAATGGAAGAACTGAGACTCATTTTGCATGTACCACAGCAGCAGCACAGCCAGTTGTCCCAGCTGTCATTGATAATAACAGTATTTCAGAATAAAAGTGTTCTGGTTTTTCTCTTTCTTTAGCAATTATAATAGCATATTTAGCAATTATGAATATTAAACAATTCACTTAGACTATTGATTTTTCCCTGCTCTTAAACTTTTAAAATCAGCAGACGCTGCAGAATTGTCTCAAAGAAGAACAAGCTATGTTTAATCCACTAAGCATGGTCACTAAATCCAGCTTTGTAAATATGCAAATGAGTGTTTTACTAAGACTACTTTCCGCCCTCCCAAAACACTGCATTGTGTTCCACCAATAGCAAAAGTAAAGTCTGATGGAACTGCTAACTGCTGTGGAAGCAACCAACAGCTTACAGTAGAGTTCTCCACTCAACTGATTTCCTCACATTTTCCAGAAGATCCCAGGAAGATTATCTGTAGGTGTATTTGGTAGTGAATTCTTAACACCACTTTTATCTGATATCCTTTCATAGCCACAGCTGCACATTAAGTGGAAGAAAGGACCAACAATCAAGCATATGAAACTCTGAAGTATACAGTTTTTACCTGTATTTATTTATACGACTGATAAATATACTGTCAATCCCATCATTAATCACTGAATGTGGATCGGTGCTCCATGCACTTCAGCCTAGTAAAAATATTGAAGTTGAATGTAGAAATTATAAACAAATACTAAAGCTCAGAAGCTGCTTTTGACAAGGGTAAGCTAGAGGCTAAAATGTTTCAGTTTAAAAAGTTCGTCCTGCCACTAGGCCTTGCACACAAAGCGGAACATTGCTATGCAGAAAGAAGGCAGGCCACTAGCATTAAAGAAGAGTCAAACTTTAAGCATATAGAAACAAATCTGAGAGCCATTGCTGAAGCCTTTAACCCAAAGCCAAGCATTTAACACAAGCTTAAAACCACTTAAATAATTAGAATACATGCAAACTTGATCCTCTACTCTGTTACAGACAGTACATTTGTCTCACACTCTGTAAGAGTTTATCGAATTTTAAGTGCCTCAATGGTCTAATGTTTTTTATTGCATTAGTCAGTGTAAATTAAACATTGTAGTCAGCTGCAGAATTCCTGCATAGTTCCTGCACTGTCACTGCATTACTACCGGCTGTCAGTAACCAGTTAGCAGTTAAACTTGGCACACATACAACAAAAGTGTCTTATTTCTTAGAAGTCATACAGCTATGTAACAGTTGATTTTTCAGGCCTTTAAAACAATTATTTGAATGCAATTAACTTTTGTGAAAAAGTAAAGTAAAAAAAGACACAATAAAGATATATATTAACACATACTTCTGTGAAATATCTTACTATGCTATTTCACCCATTATTTTTCCAACAACGCCAAAAGGTATTAAAAGCCTGACACCAATTAACAATGAAAGATGACTTATGTAAATAGGTGGATTGTTAAATAAGCTAGGATAAAAGGTAAATCACCTGAATTTTTAGCACATTTAATTCAGTAAATGAGCTTCCTATTTATCTGATCAGCTAGCTCTACTAGTGCAAATTTAAACTTACTGACAGGTTTTACTGCATCCTTCCAATTAGCGTCAGACTTTCTCAGCCATTGCCCATGCATTTCCAAAGCAAAATTTCCAGGTATTTCAAGACTGTCAAATACACTCACTTGCAAAGAGCAATGGAGGCTTAGAGTAAAAAATAATAATAAATAAATAAATAATCTTTAAAGCCACAAATAAAAAAAATGCACTCTCCTTTTTAAAGCATGTGATGGTGTGCATCACAATTACTTTAAAATGTACTTTAAACACTGCAGAAATCTCCCCTCTTTGACAACTGTTTTTCACTTTTTGGAAGAGTTTAATAAAGTGTTGGTAAAAATTCCACATTAGGAGACTCTTCAGTCTATACTGAATTGTGTCACATCAGAAGTCTTTTGTATGCCCACTCAGCTCTTACAGGAGGCCTTTTATCAGTTCTGACTTAACCACAAAGGAATTCTCTACACTGTACTTACTATTAGAAGGCTAGACTCGTCCAGTCTGTTTGCATATTTGCAGAATTCAGTTGGAAAACAACTATTTTAAGATGGTGATTTATAACTCAGGTTCTCCAGACTTTCTGGTCCCCCACGGCAGGGCCAAGGCAACAAAGACTGGATGCACGTTGCTGCTTCAGAGGACGGCAGGGTAATGTGCCGCAAGGCCATCACATAAATCATGGTAATTGGCATGTAGCTGGAAGGAGAATGCAAACCAGCATACAGTACCAGCCAACACCACCAGTGACACAGGTCACAGAAGGTTATGAAGTCACGTCAAGGGTTGCACACATACCCAGCTGAGAACTTTTTACATACATACTCTTGGACAGCAAACCAAGAGGAAAAACTGGAAGTTCGAGGAGACAGATCTCTCAGAACAAGTGCAGTTGTTGGACAGCACTCAAGTATTCACGTGCTGTCAGGCTGACTGCATTCCAGGCAATCAGAATTCACATTAAATCTGTATCCTTGCTGCACATGAAAGCTTTTTAAGATTTCAAATTAGTTCATGTCATAGACAGCATATTCATAAATTAGGATAGCTTTTGTCAGTTAAAATAGTGTGGTCCTTTTTTGACTTGGCTTTTGGGGTTTTTTTAAAGATGCAGTAAATCCTCCTACCTAATCCCCAAGAAAATAAGCTAGAGAAAGCAAGTTACGGGATGTCAGCCGCTTTCCTGTACCACTGTAACTTTGCACTCATATTTACACTACTACAAAACTTCACACTTCGACATTGCTAGATTACCTAGATAGCAGGTGACACTTAAACTGAACTCATGCAGACATGTCTTAAGAGTGTGCCATCTAATGTACTTCATCCTTCCACTGCACAAGACAGTTTAGCACATTTTTTCACTCAATTTTTTTTAATTAGAACTTTAGCAGAGTCTCAAGTAATGGTTCAATTTTAACAGGGTCATTTATAAAAGCAAACGACACAGCAAAATCCAGCAACTAGCTACTGATTTTTAAGGAAATCAGTTTGTCTGATGCCGACTTTTAAACAGCCCCAGTCTACCCTCACACACAGATTTTGCTTTTAATTAATTGTTCACCTCTGAAAGTTAGCGTACAAGGAGAGAGAGCATATGCAGGCAGCAGTTGCTGGCATGACAAGTGGCTCAAATTCAAACATTGCTACATACCAAAACATCGGATCACATACAAAGATGCAACCACTTTCTAAAGGAACGCCCGATTTGAAAACGAAAATTGTTTTCTTGGACATGAGGAAAGCGTTGAAATTAAGGGGGAAATTGAACATAAGAAACACGAAAACTGACGTAAAACACACAATGTAAAATTTTGCTACATGAAACAAATACAACATTCCTGTATAAAAGAAGATTTCTCGTTTTAAAAATCGTGATAGCAAGTGATTAGCAATTATATTCCTTAAAAAATAAATGAATTCTAGAGCAGTATTGACACTGTCCTATTACATTTATCCTACTATTCACAATTACATATGAAGATAGCGTAAAGTTTTATTTTCATATTTTGAAATCACTCTAAAATACTTACATTCTCTTGAAATCCAGATTAGATACCTTTAGAAAGCCTGAATTAAAGGCTGAAGCTGATCTACAAAGCTTTTCCACCTTCAGTGATCTGCTCTTGAAAGACAGCTTTTTTACTTCTTTTGCTCTGTCTTTTTTTTCAGGGTTTCCAAGGAAATTATTCAAGGTCAAGGATAGTATTAGAGCACACACATGGAAAACAGCTTGCATATCCCCCAATTAATGCATTGTATTCCAAATCTAACAAGGAAACTGCAATGCATCAGATATCTCCCTTCCAGGAAGAAACATTTTAAAATTAGCTTACTAATTTCTGTTCTGGAACTTGGAAACATTGGTAGTTGCTTCTTAGAGCAAACTGAAACTGGAATCAATGAAGGCATTTTCACAAGACTCTACTAGTCTTGGAACTAAGTCAAAAAAAGTCCAGCAAAAAGTCAGACATCATTTGTTTATGCCCATACCACAATACTGTATTAACAAATTCTGGATTACTTGTTTTACTCATATGTTCCTAACCAAACCCCAGCTTAGGCTGACTGCGGAAGAACACGATTGTTCTTTCAGCATGTCAGCACACAAAATTCTCCTCTTCAAATAGGCAGAGTTTAACACAACCTTTTCCTCTTGGAAAAAGGTCACTACACATAGCAGAACAACTTGGTACCATAGGTCAAAAAACGTTAACACTAAACACAGTGCCTGCATTCCCACTAATGACAGCCTTAGTTTTGTCACACACCTCAGTATTACTTCCATCAAATTAATCCTTTTACTAAATACATCTGTCCCAAAGGTTTCATCAACCATTACATATATATTGTATGCATCAGTGAGGATCACCACATCTGCTGAAAGTCGTAGTTCAACTCACAGCACGGTATAACATTTGTGCCAACTTTGTCACAAAAGAAGAGAAATTACTTTTATTTTACATGCTCTGCAATTTCAGAAAGTTTCAGGGGTTTTTTTTCAGTAAAGATGGCTAGGAAGAACCAAAATTTAACTCAAATCAATGTCCACTAAAAGGATCTGAAATCTGCTGACTACAATACACATTCCACCAGAATTACATGCAGCCACCAATATGGTCTTCTAAAGCCTTCATTTGTTCCTGCTGAAAAAAATGGCTTCTCTTGGTTTCAAAAGCAAAACAAATCTCCAGTCTTTAACTTAAGAACAAATGAAAGAAACATCGGTGACCTTCAACTACTATTTAACAAAGAAGAAATTTTACTTTGCTTTTCTCTAAGAAGCGTTTTGGTTACATCCCCCAACCAGATATCTCTGAGGGGCTTCCAAAACATGAGCTTGCAGCTCCATGCTTAATAATGCTCTTCAGCTGAACCCCCTTCCACAGACAAGGCAGCTCTCTAGCTTATAATACAAACATCATATTCTAGAGCTGTGGCAAGTGCCAGTCAATGAATTCTTCGTATTTTCCTTCCCTAGGAATCCCTCCACTCCAACTCACTCCCTTGCCATTCATACCTAAAAGGCATGACCTACCACAGTTACAGAGCCTTATACTACCATGGAAAGGGCTGTAACTCCTTTAAGAAAGGCCTGTATGAGCAAGCAGGGTCTACACAACAAAGACAAACCTACCTCAAATTACCAACAGACAGGGATACTGTAGGAGTACTTTTATGACCTATCACAAAATTTTCAAGTACTTCTAATGCAGCTGCAGCAGTGAAGCTGAGTTTTACAGCACTACAGCCAAGGCAACCTCTGTCTTTCCCCAAGCAAGGGTCATAACAGTGAAGGCACAGGGGTTTATTTCTTCTCCTAGAATAGCTGCATTAAGGGCTCTCGCCAGGTCAGCTGTGCTATTGAGGGATCACACCTCTTCCTAACCTTGACAGCCACAGCTGTGACAACAATACAGTACTGTGTACTAATTCAGGACTAACCTCAGAAACCAAATATACACTTTGCCATCTAAAACTGTCTGCTTGCTCCTGGCATCTTCACAAATTTGGCCAAATGAAATAGAGCCAATTTCTAATCTTCCTTCCAGATTGTTGCATTTACTCACAAAGTGCTTTCTTGTTTAGACCATAATTTTTACTAAAAATACTTGGTTTGAAATAAGTTAAAAACATGCATGGTAAAAGAGCTGTTTTATGCAGTTGGGAAGGTTTGCTTTAGGAGCCTGCATTCTCTGGCTTTTCTAAAATAAACCAAAAAAGAAAAACCTTCATGTGTAGTTGAAGCATATCAAAAAGCTGTAAATGCATCAATAAATTAGATGCAAATTGAATTCCAAAGCCATCTTCTTTGGAGAAAAATCTTTCAAAATTAAGTGATGCTAACTATTATGCTAGGATAGCACCAATAAACTACAAAATACGCTAGCAGACAACCTTACTGCCTGATTACCAGGAACATTATTTGTGTGTATCACTACTACATCATCTTCATTTTATTTCTGATTTTCTTTACAAGACAACACGTAAGAGATTAAGTTGGTAGGCATGAAGCAGGATCACAAAGATTTTTAGCAAACCTTAGATCCAAGGTTTGTGAAATCCTCCTGCTTGAAATGATTTACTACGATAAACCGTCAGAATGTTTATTCAGGGCTAGAATGAAAAATTTAAAATGTAAAATTCAGAAGCAAATGGTGCCATTTAACTACCACTGAACTGAAATTTATGTGTCTCTCCAATCAAGTCCTGCATTCCCTGTTTATAGTAATACTTCAGGTAACAAGTAAGGCTGTTAGAACTGATATGTAATAAAATGTATTTTGTCCAATAACTGCACTTTTCCATAGCTCGACAGTAAATATTTACAGAGTTTCCATTACTCATACTGCAAAGAACATAAGTTCATATTTATATGGTCACTAAACATGCACTTACATAAACTTAATTCTAAGTTTTCATCAATGCTACATATTCAGCTGTATTATATGGAACCAATTCCATTCTCTGCCCAACATAACTCACTCTAGAGCTGAATTGTCTTTAAGAGTTGCACCTTTCTGCTTCACAAGGAATATCTTGTCGGCAAGACCTGGTCTTAATGACACAGCTACCTACCCAGATTACACAAGAACTTTCCTACAGCAGGACGCAGCCTAACCAAGTCCTCCACAACTCCCTTTGCCAAAAAGGCCTCTGTCAAAACAACTGACATCTTTCATATCACCAGTTTCCACTACTATTTTTGCACAGAATTTCAAAGGAGGCTCATGGGGGAGGGGGGAACACAACAAAGCAAATGTATTTTCAGCAGTAGGTACAGTATTTGTTTGAAATGCATTTAAGGGTTCCAGAAGAAGCAGTCAACACTTCAGTTGTATTTATGCATATTTTCTTTCTTCACATTGACCCTTGCCAACATTACTCAATGCCCGCCCCCCCACCGAAGACACACAAAAAGTCACTTTTTTTCTTTCAGAACTTCTCACTGAGGCCTGTTCCACTGCTGAAAGCAAGCAAAGTCCACACTGGGTGTCTACCTCCTAGAGAAGATTGCATCTTTTATTTATTGCCCCTTGGCTTTATTTTCACAGTGAATTCCTGGTTTAAATGCAATCAGCCAAGAAACCCTCCCTATGTGCACTCCTGTCATTCCTAATCGCTTGCAAATAGAATCAAGTCCAAGCAAAAGGGAAAAAAAAAAATCTTAGCACTGCCAACTAAACTAAAAAAGCTTTACTTCTGGTTTTGCCAGTCCTGAGGAACCACAGGCTCACCTCAGACCCTTGGCAAGAGAAAGTCAGAAGATGAAACTTATAAGAAAATTAATTAGATTGGGGGGGGAAAAAAAAAAAGTAAGTCCCCCTAGGCAGAAGAGAAGGGCACTGAGCCTAGGAGCAGGGACACGTTTTCCCTTTGGGAAAAAAACTGATGGCACGTTTGCAAGGTGCCCGCCAAGTCAAACCCACAGCGGGCAGCATCGAGGTTTTGGGGGAAGGTGAAGGGGTGAATCCCAGCGCCCCACACACACACAAACACACACACACACCGAGCCGCCGCCGTCAACAAAAGGCGAGCAGCAGCCTCTTTTGTCTGTCTCCCCCTTTTCAGGGGAGGAGGAGGGGAAACGACAGAAAACTGAGAGGGGAAAAAAAAAAAAGGAAAAAAAAAGACGCAAATAAACATGAAAATGAGAACAAAGTGGCCGGGTCGCACAAAGAGCATCACCACCGGCGGAGAGGACTGTCTGCCGGGGGCGGCTCCCCTTCTATTCCCTGAATGAAAGAGGAGCCGCCCCCGGCAGACAGCCCCCCAAAAGTGGGGGAATACCCACCTCTGCAGCCCTTTAAACACTGGCAGGGAGGAGTTAACCAAGGGAGCCCGCAGCGGGTGAAGAACAGCGGCAGGCGGCTGGGCTGGGGATGAGGAAGAGGAGGGGGGTATTGTTCCAGGAGGAGGAAGAGCTGCGCTTTCCCCCCCTTGTCACGAAGCCGCTCATCCTAAACC
>VZTH01016098.1:0-26352 GCA_013397815.1 Aleadryas rufinucha
TGAGATGAACGAGGCAGCGATCTCCCAAAGAAATCAGCATTTTCCTGGCGTGTGTTTGCACAGGAGAGGTCAGACGGGGCTTGCAAGAGGCACAGGAACATGCAGGGAGAGCAAACCATCAGTGACCTTTCCAGGTGTTTGCAGAGTCATGTTGGTCATGGTGCCCTGGCATATGGCTGGAATTCGAGCCCTTGTACAGCCTTTGGCTATCTTGAGTTGTGCTGAATGAGATGCAAATGAATTGTGATGAGCATCTGGAATTCAAGGAGGTTGGTATAAATAATGCATGTGACTTGTTCAGGTTTGCAGGTTTGCCAGGCAGGACTGTTCTGTAAATCATTTGGGGGCAGTGAAAGGTGCCAGGTCAGTGTTTGTGCAGAAAGAGGCTCGGGTTTGTGCCCCACAGCAGCAGTGCCCTGACCAGGCTGCCCAGAACTGCCACCTTCTCTCCCCAGTTTATCATCCAAAGACTTTTCAGCTCCTGGACTTTCCCAAGACACTCTGGAAGAGTGTCCCTCAGTGCCAGCTGCCACTGTGGTGTTCTAAGGTGGTCAGCAGTGTGATGAGAACAGGTTGGAGAAAAAATAATCATTTAATAGGTTCTTAAAATCATGGAATCACAGACTGGTTTGGGTTGGAAGGAACCTTAATGATGACCCAGTTCCACTCCCTGCCATGGGCAGGGACACCTTCCACTATCCCAGGTTGCTCCAAGCCCTGTCCAGCCTGGCCTGGGACACTTCCAGGGATGGGGAATCCACAGCTTTTCTGGGCACCCTGTGCCAGGGCCTCATCATTTCACAGGATGCTCAGCAGCCATCAGCTGTCAACCACCAATCCTACCCCCTCTTCTGCCTCTGAGCACATGTTGTTGTCCAAAACAAGAGAGTTCCTTTTTCCCATGCCTGCTCTTTCACTTCATCATCCTCCCTCAGCTGGTAAAGAGGGAAGGAGGACTCTCCCAGAAATGCCCTAACCACGGGAGTTCTGCTCCCTGCCTGGTGGTTTTAATTGCTTGGAAAAAATCTGGCAGAAGGTTTGTGTGCCCGGAAGCTCATCCATTCCTTCCAGGTGCATGAGTCGATGCAGCAGATGATTCCTCCCTCCCTTTGTGCTGCAGATGAACTGCGAGAGCTCATTCTCTCAGCCCCTGCACGGGGTTGTAAAGCACCTCATAACTGGGTCACTTGAAGGTTTCCAGCTCCGAGTATCTGCCCAAAACCCAACCCTGTGCCGATGTGCGAGGGAGCAGATTAGAACTGGGAATTAATTTGCTTTGGTTTTAGCTCTGTGAAATTTGTGAAAGCAGAGAAGCCTGGTTCTGCAGTCCCGAAGGAAAGACCTGCTGTTGACTCCAACATCCTGGCTCCTGCCATGGGACTGGGAGGTTTCAGTGCCATCTGCCAAAGGGCAGAGGGATCCTTTCCTGCTGGCTGGGGCACAAACGTGAGACTGAGCACGCACAAAACTCACACAAAGTCTGTGAGAGGCCTTGCATGCAAATTACCACAGGATTAGTGCTTTTAGCATCAGGGTGAGGCTTTTCCTGAGTGTGGCAGGTGAAAATTCACGCACATTTTCATGTCCCTCCTACTGTGGTTGTGTTTTGGTTAGAAGCATCGAAGAGAAAATTTAGAATCAGCTCCACGCTGTCTCTTTTAGCCTCTGCATTGAAAAGGTCATTTATGGAATAGACTTAAATGCAATATCAAAGGCAGGATAGCTGCAGCTGCAGCAATAATGCCTCCTAAAGTGCTTGGAGCAATCAGAAATCTCCATGTCCTATCAGACAGTTCATTTTACAATGTATCTGGACAAAGAAAAATAAAAAGTTGACTTTTGCAGCTATGTGCAGGAGAGAAAAGTTTCATGGGGGGATGGGAGTTGTAATTTTCACCTGTTCTTGGGCTGCAAATCTGATCCTTCTGAGCTGAAATAAGATGTTTCTGCAGCTCAGCCTGGGATGTTTCAGTCTCTTTCCTCTGAGGGTTTCACAACAGGGATTTTGGAGAGTGGTCAAGCTCCCACGAGACACAGGAAATTCTGTTTAAACATAAAAAGAAAACCAAACCTTTTTACTGAGAGGGTGATCCAACACTGCTACAGGTTGTCTGGAGAGGCTGTGGACTCTCCATCCATGGAGATATTCAAAACCCAGTTGGGCACAGCCCTGAAGTACAACTGATCCTACTTGGAGAGTGGGATTGGACCAGACTATCTCCAGAGGTTCCTCCATCCTCCAGCATTTTACAAATGGCAAATTTTAAATTATGTTGATCAAACTTTCTTCCACAGGTCCTTAAGAAGAGAACACTTTAATCTGACTTACCACACTGTGCAGGTTTGAAAGCAAACCAGTGAGAGGCTCCAAGTCAGAAATACAATTTAATAGGGAAAAGGTAAAATAAATGCAATAGTACAAAAGCGAACCACTGACAAAGTCAGAATACAACCTGGCACCCTGTCAGTCAGGGTGCTGGTAGCAGTTCAGATGAAGTGGTCCTGTTAAAGCAGTGATCCTGTAGAAAAAAAAAGAGTCTAGTTTTTGTTTGAAAGTCCAGTGGTGGCTCTGCTGTGGCTCTTGCCCTCTGGAAATCCAGTGGGAAAAGGCTGTCTGTGGTGTTTAGAATCCCAGTTTATATCCAGGATGGAATGCTTGGTTTCTCCCTCTGGGTGGAGCTTCTCACAATGGGATAAGGCATTGATGGGCCCATTAACAAAAGATTGTCCAGAGGCAGTTATCTATGAGCCATGGGCAGGGTCCTTGATTGCCCATTAAACAAAGATAGCTCCCAGAGGGAGGAGGCAAGGAAAACATTGCCCCACCTGGATTCAATATTTTATGAAGATGGTAAAAGAATAAATGCTTTTGGGCACGTCTTACACTGTAACCTAGGACACACACCCAGGTGTGTTGGCCCAAGGTGAGCATCAACACCCTGTTCCCAAGGCTGCTCTGAGGCACAGACACAGGGAAGGGCGAAAGCTCCAGCGCGGGGAGGTGATGGAGCTGGTAAGATGAAGATGTGTTTTTCCGTCTGTCAAACTGACTGCTGAGCAGGAGGACAGGGCTGGTACGAACCACCTCATCAACCAGACACAGAAACGGGATATCTGGCGCGTTCCAGCCGTTTGCCAGCGCTTCCCGTGGATTCGCACAGCGTCTTCCAGTGGATGCAGCTGCTCACCAGTGCTTCTCCCCCTGCATTTGGAGAGGATTAACGAGCCAGCTGCCAAAATCCAGCTGTTACAGATACACCCAGCCTGCGAGCGTGTTCATGTTACCTTTAGCAGCAATTTGTGCTTCCTCATCAGGGGACTGGGGCTGGTCAACCAGCCAGGGCATCCCCCTCACACTGACTCGTCTGCTGAATTACTGACAGCCCAGAAGAGAAGGCAGATGTCCATTCAGCTTAGATGATCCCAGCCCAGCTCTCAAAAAATCCCAAATCCAGAAAAAAAGAGAAAAAAATCCAATAAAATCTAGGCTGCTTTTCTATAAGACCATCCCCCTTCACTGGTACCCTATGTTTGGTTCTATTTTCTTTTTCAGTCCCTGTGCTGCTGTGGTCTCCAGATTAAAACTGATGGGAAAAAAAGCCCTGTCCCTTAGTTTTATGGGGAAATTATGTGTCTAAATCCTGTGATCTTTTGTTTGACCTTTCCTTTTAATTTTTAACTTTTTTTTAAACCAACTTTTAAAAACCCCCTCAGTTTTCACAGTCAGAGAAGTGTAGTTCAGACTGAATTTGACCTTAGTATTAAATGACCAGTGTGTGGTATCTCTGTTTCTGTGTTGACCTCCTCTTTTCCCCTCGTGTTCTCATTCCAAGCCTCCTTTGTTCCACCTGATTTCTAATCTGATTCCTTTCCTCCTCTTCCCATGAATGTTGACTGCAGCCTGCCCTGCTAAACAATCGAATTTATAAACCAATATATATTGTAATTACAACCTGAAGCTGATTTCCGGGATGTTATCTTTGCCCTGAGACTGCGAGGATGGAAAATAATGAGCAGAGAAGGTGAGTTAGGATGGCTTCCAGGAGAAACTGTGAGAATTAACACAGGGTGACAACATTTGGATACAAAAAATTACCATCCTAAACTATGGATTTGGTTTCCCCCTCATGGGTTAAACAGGGATTCTGGGAAAGGCTGTTGCTGATCTGAGGAAATGCCTTGAAAAATTCTCAGGAAGAGACAGGAGCTTTACAAATCCACTATTTGGATTTTACTGCCCCACCAGTTCAATGGCTTCAGCCTTTTGGACTCTTGGGCTGTGTTGTGGCTCCTGAAATCTTTGTGCTTGTTCACTGGTGACTCCTACAAGTTCAAGGCCACATCATCTGATGCATGTTATGGGCCAGTAAAAGCCTAAAGACAACCAAAAAAGCACAGACTTTTTTCATTTTGTCTATTCCTTTGTCCCAGGACAGAGCCCATCCTATCCTGGTTTTTGTACCTGCTTTCGTTAACCTTCAACCAGGAGATCTCTACACCTGTCAAGGGCATTTTCTTGAGCATTAAAATATCCTCCAAATTTCTACCCTGCATTTCTCTCTTTGCCATTTAAGCTCATTATTGTGTCCTCCATGGAGATCCCCATCACCAGCAGGCACAGGGAGCAGTGCTGCCTCTGATGATGAAGGATTTTCTGCCTGTTGAAGACCATTCCCAAACCACCTCTCAGTCCTGTCTCCTTTCTGCTGGGCAGCACTGACTTTCCCAGCAGGATTCATTTTCTGGGCCCTTTTGTGGTCTTTCCCAGGCTCTCCAATCACCCCACATTTTTTGGGAGGAGCACAGCTTTTGGTGACAACTTCCTCATGTGCTGCCTCAAGAGTAACAACTTTATCCCAAGGATTTTATCCCGTACCTTCCAGAAATTTACCCTGTGCTCTGTGACAGCTTTCGAGCATCATTCTGGAGCTCTGCTGCCCTGCCCTGTATACACAGAACACACTGCCCCAACAGATGTCCTGTCTCCGTTCAAATTGTTCCTATTTTCTTTTTCACTCCATTTTCTCTGCTTCCTGGTCTCTCTCTTTCCTACCAGGTTTAGCACCAGGACAGAGGGATGTTGACTTTTAAAGCAGATGGGGGTTGTAACAGAAACCAAGTGGATAATTGTGGCAAGGAACAATAATTTTCCTCTCGGTTGATTGCAGCTACTTTGAATTTGAAGCAATCCCTCCTGATGTTTCGCTCAGTGGATTGTTCAGAAGTGGTTTCCTGGAATACACCTCACATTTGGCAGCTGAGCTGTGCAGCCCAGCTCTTTTGAGGTAAGAAATTCCTGGAGTCCTGCTCCCAGAATGTGCCTGGATTCAGGTGTTTTCCAAGCATCAACCTCTGCTGGAGTGAATTTTAAGCAAGGACTTCGTGGGTAGCCCTGGTGTCGCTGTTGAACCGCTAGCCGCATACAATAACCAGACTGGATCGGGTGAGGCAAAATTCTGATTTTATTATTTAATTCTAAAACTTATATAGACTTTTAAAAGTTCCTCCAGATTGGGTCAATTCAAAACCTCCCCCTAGGCCGATAGGCCAGGCTGAACTGCCCATCTTTCCAGAGACAGTTTCAATAACATCCAAACCTTCTCTTTATTTATAGAACACAGGAAGAAGAAGAGAAAAATTCCCATGGGAAAGAGTCTGTGCTACCACACCCTGGAATGTGCTCCCACCACTCTGGATGTGATGAGGAGCTGCTGCTCAGCTCCTCTGAGCTGCTCCCTCAGTGATGGTTTTGCAGCAGAGGATTTTTGGCTCTTTTTTTTTTGCTGGCATGTTCATGGATCATGTCCACAGCTCTTCTGGAGTGAGACTGGGACACTTCCTTCTCTCCCAGCAGGATTTGCTCCCATGTTTCCAACACTTGATCCGAAGTTCCTCCAAGCAGACACAACTCTGAGCGTTGGTTTGGCTTTCAGGCAACCTCTCTTGGAAGAGCTGATGCTCACAAAACCTTGCATTCCCCAGCATCCACAGCAAGCCTGTTTTGTCCTCACAGGAACATATTTTGCACTCAAAAAGTCCCGGAATTTCCTCAAATTGCTTCCCACTGGAATCAGCACGTGCTTGAAAATCCTGACCAAGGCTCCCAAGTGGTCAAGAGCCAGGAGTGTGGTTTGAAGAACTCGAGGGATGTCACCATGCACCAATCAGGGTCAGGGGTGCAGCTGAGGACACCAGGGCTCCAGGTGACACGTGGAGATGTGAGCGATGGACTGAGAACAGATTCCAAGGGATAATTTTAAAAATGGTGCAATCCCACACAGGTTTCAAAATAGGTTTAAATCGCAGTGAGAATGAAACCAGGATGGCTGGTGAAACTTAGCAGGAACTGGTAAAAACAAGCAAACAAATCCACTCAAACAAAATCGTGGAGTTCCCCGCCCCCAGGATCGATCACGGTGTTTTCAGCAGGAAAGTGGAAGGAAATAGCCAAATAAATAGGATCACAATCTTAAACTCATCTTGGAAGGGAAAAAAAAAAAAGAACCTGTAGATGCAGAAACAGGGAGATTAATTGTGTTTCCTGATTAACAAACACAATTAAGGAAACAAAGCAAGAAAACCACTGGCAGCGCTGGGCAAGGTTATTTTTATATTATTCTGATTACATGAGACGGTCAGTGCTGGGTGACAGCTTTATTCTGAGAGCTATTAGAGGGACAGAAGCAGATAACACTACCAACTAATTATTACTGCAATCTGTAATTTCTCTGCAGGGAACTGGAATTGCAGGGGACCGGGGTGAGAAAGAGAAATAACCAATAACAACAACAACAGACGCGAAATTGCGGGGATGAAGGAGGAAAGTGGAACCAATGGGGAAATTATTTTCATAAAGCAGGAGTGAAAGGATGGGAAAGTTGTTAAGCTGATTTCATGGACTAACACTGGCAGGTCTTTTAAGGTCAGAACAAAGATTAAAGAGTCCTGTACGAGGGAAACCAAACAAACCGTACTGGTGTTGGGAGAAAATAATACACGTCTGGGTTATCAGCAAAAGCCAACAACTACTGCTGCTATTCCTGGAGATTACAGGGACCTTTTAAACTGTGAGGGAAGCAGAACCACACTGTCACTCCAGATGGGATTTGGATGATTAAGTGTAGCCAGCAAAAGCTGAGCCCTCGGATCCTTTCAGAGACAGTGGAGCCGACCATAAATCCTGGTTCTTTTGGGCCAGGGTCTGCTTTGGGGTGTCAGGACTGTGGGTGAGGGGGGTTTGCTTTGCTGGGGGCACCTCAAGGAGGAGAAATGACTCTGAGGTAATTTCAGTTGAAGGAAGGTAGGTTTGGATTAGATATTAGGGAGAATATATTTGCTATAAAGGTGGTGAGGCACTGGGACAGGTTGCCCTGAGATGTTGTGGACTCCTCATCCCTGGAAGTTCAAGGCCAGGTTGGATGGGGTTTTGAGCAACCTGGGATAGTAGAAGGTGTCCCTGCCCATGGCAGGGGTGGAACTGGATGATCTTTAAGGTTCCTTCCAATCCAAACCATTCCATGAGTCCATAACTCTGTGACTCCTGTTCCTCATGGACTATGGTTGTACAGGAGCAGCTCAAAGTTGGATATAAATGTGATTTTTTTTCCTTTTTGACATGATTTACAGGCTGGAATGATCCCTGCTTAGGAACCCAATGTCCTTCCAGCATCTAATGTTACCCACAGCAGTCTCAGCAGTTGCCATCCATCCCACCTGCTCTTGTGGTGGGACTCAAAGAGGGTCTGCTGTCCCTGCTTCATGGACAGATGGGATTTGTGGGCAGGTTGGACTTGCCTCAGTGAGACAGGTAGATCTTCACCTCCAAAATTGCCTGTGTTCATCATGTAAGTCAGCGGTGGGCCCACACTAAGTCAAGAAGGTTGCTCAGTTGCTTTTTTATCTGTTTTTTTAAAAAAAAAAAAAGTCCTTGGGATATTTAAGAGAGAAAAATCCGGCCATCAGAGCCAAGCAAGCAAGAGCCCTGCGTTAGTTTTGTTACCTTTAGCCTCAGAATCAAAGCTGCTCTATGTCCATGGATGTATTAGCTGGCAAATCCATCCTCCTCCTGTCTGGACTCAGGACAAGGGAAGGGAGGACAAAGAAGCAGGAGAGACCCCCTGGGGCAACACACCAGTCCCAAACTCCTGCTGTGCCTCTTGGAAGTGGCCACAGAGTCGGGAGCTGCTTTCTTTGGAGTGATGCAGCAATCATGGTGACATTGTTTTTATTTCAAAGATGTAAGAGGAATGTATTAAATCTATAAAACAAAGGAGGCTTCCAGAAGCTGACTTGTTAAAGGATGAGTTGATCTGTTGGAATTAGTTCCTGGTTAAGAGGGGAAAAAGGGCAGGTGGGTTTTATGTCTGCTGGAGCCAGAGGACAGGAATTCTGTGCCTTCTGTAATCCTGCCAGCAGGCCTTAGAGACAAGATAAATCCACCCACTTGGCAAGCTGACCTAAAAACCGGGACCACGTCTTTTTACATTATAATTCCAAACCTCTCTCTTCTCCCCACTCCCTTTTTCCCTTTGAGATCTCTTCTGGGACACGAGAGCAAGGAAAACTGATGTCTGTGGCAACCTATATTGCTGTAAAAATAGAAACCCACACCTGATAACACCATGAGTGACATCAGTTATAGGATCTCAGGCAGAATGTTCATGTGACCCTTGGAACTTGTTACTCCCTCTCATACAGAGCTGGGTTTGCTTCTTGGAGTGTGGAAGGTCAAAATATCTCAATGTGTGGGTGCTGAGGCAGATTGGTGAGATGGGGAAACGTTTTCAAGGGAAAAGATTTATTTTTGTAGATAGAACCGTAGGATTGTCAAGGCTGGAAAACGTCTTTGAGATCATCAAGTCCAACCATTAGCCCAGCACTACCAATCCATTTATCATATATCGTTTCCAAATGCCACATCCACACATCTTTTCAACACTTCCAAGGATGGTGACTCCACCACTTCCCTGGGCAGCCCATTCCAGTGCCTGAGCACCCTTTCAGTGAAGAAATTTTCCCTTCTCACCAACCGAAACCTGTGAATGTTTTCTGAGGAGTCAACATCCTTGGGGAAGTCATCAGGAAATACTGAAGTGATGAATCCCACGAGAAGTGGGATCACCTTCTGAAATAAAATATATTATTTTCTCATTGAGCCTGGCATTTAACTGCAGTTACCTGCTGGACCGTGATTTCACACAGACCTCACTCTAATGAAGGTGCCAGAAAGTCCTTGAGGATGGGATTCCAGGTGCTGTCCACCACATCTCCTGCTCTCCCTGATCCAGGGGAAACCTGTGCTATCAAGCATTCCTCATGGTACATGTGGGTTACGTGTTAAATATGATTTATATCACAGCATAAATCAGTTTATATCATTGTATAAATCAGTTTATAGCATTGTATAAATCAGTTTATATCAGTATAAATCACACAGATGTGTGGGACAAAGTCTCTATGTAACTGATTTTTATTAACTCTCTATATTAAACACCCTGGTTTTATTCCTTCATAGTTGTGCTTCTCCTTTCTTTTTTCATTAAATTTGCAGCCTTCTTCCCACTTTATCTGTAATTTTTTTTGTTCCTTGCCCAAATATTCAGGCTTTTAAAGCATTCCTGGTACGACCATCTTGGTCTCCTGCCTTGTTTTTTTTCCCTGTGACACTGAGGTTTGCTGATATGGATTTGATGGACTCTTTCAGCAAGAGCCAATACTTATTTCATTGCTACTGAGCCTGTTTACCAAGGAAGCAGCATTATTTCACATTTGTTGCCCACTTTGTCAAGCCTGTTTCTATTTTGCTGTTCCTACTCCTTCACTTCTTTAGTAAAGTGACAGTTACTGCCACTGATATTTCCTGGAAGAAGTTACCTTTCACCTTTAGATTTTTTAGCTTTTTTTTTCCTCCTGTATTTTTTTTTTCTTCCCTTTCTGAAATAAAAAAAAATTACTGAAAATTTCAGCTCTCCCTTGGTCACATGCTGCTGCATTTCTTCTCCAATAAATATTCACATCCCCTGGGACTTCCATGGTCTTGTTCTCTGCTTCAGCTTCAGCTCCCTCTTTCCCCTACACCAAAACTGCACCGTGAAATTCAATTTTCTGGGGGTTTTTGGGTCACTTGCCACCATATTCCTTCAAAAACAGTCTGAAATGGTCCTGGTGTTACACTCAGAGTTTTGTTGTGTGTGAAATGGAGCCGACCCCATGCCAAAAAAAATATTATTATTAGCCCATCTAACTGTAATGTGGAAGTTAATTAACTCACACTCATAATCCACGCTGATACAGATGAGGCTTGGTAGTTATAATAACATTAAAACTGTTATATAAGGAAGCTTTCCAGCATCTACCCTTTTCCTCTGGTCCTGCCAACATCCCTCTGCATCCAAGGAGTGACAGATCCCATTCCCTTCAGCACAGACAGAGGGTTCTGAGGAGTTGTCACCACCCTGAGAACTTTCCTGGAAGCTCTGTGATGTTCATGGTGGTGTTTTTCACTCCTCACTGTGGTCCCCCCCAGGGGTATTTTCACCCCTCCCTTCCCCATCCCACCACACCTGTAGGGACTCACAGCTCCTTCCAACCTCCGGGAATCACTGCAGGAATCCTCCTGCTCTGCAGGAATCCACATTCAGCAGCAGGCAGTGCCCACTCCTGGGCTGCTGCTTTTACGTTCCTGCCTGGAAAGTCACGCAGAGAAACGTGTTTGCAAACAGAACTTCAGGTGGCTGATACCTCCCCCCAGCACAAAAGCTGGCAGAGGAGTAATTGCTGCAGGGAGGGACGTTCAGAGGCTTCCCAAACTTTGATGCCCTGTGATTTGCAACTCTCTGTAGTTGGAACTCGCAGTCTCGTCTTTGCTGCACAATCCTTCAGGGGATGGAAACCTGTCGAAAGGCTCTTGCTGATTTCTGTGGGGTTTTGACCAGCTCCTCACTGAACTTTTAGATGACTTCAAGTGAGCTAAAACTTCACACACCCTTCCCTACCCCATGCAGCGGCCGACTGCTCTAAAGTTTCCTGGTTCTCAGCTTGCTGAGGAATTGAAGAAACGGTGTCACCTTGCCTGAGTGTTGTCCTTCCCTCTTAGCTCCCTGCTAGGTATTTTATATGTTAGATGAAAATGTTTGCCACGTTAGTGAACGCATCTCAGTGTCTGAGCGTGATCTGATGGGATTCTGATCCTGCATGAAACCATGGGCACTGCTGAAAGACAGGAAATAAACCATCACAGCACAAAACAGGGGACATGACTGATTTTCCAGTTGTAAGCTGCTCTCAGTCTGGTCACTTAAAGCTTTCTGCTATTCATGAACTGTGCCTGGCCATACAAACTGGAGTTGGTTTTGGCTTCCCCACTGGATGCCTCAGGTCTTGAGGGTTGGGTTTTTTTCTATTGAATGGAAAAATGATCAATCACAAGGAAAGAACAAACCTGTGCTTGGTATGAACTTTTAGGATCTTCTGTGATAATCCTACAACCCACCAGAATAATTCAGCTGCAGGAATATCAGTGTCATTAACATCCTACTTATTTGACAATTAATTTTCCTTGCCCTGTCCTTGAAGATTGTAAGGACAGTCACCACACGTGTGTGGGCAATGTAAAGCATTGCACAGCTGATGGAAGGGGGAAATAAAATCTTGCTGTTGAGGTGGCTTCAGATGAAGTTCAGATTGCTCTGGGAAGGGTGGATTTCAATGTGCTGAGAGGCAACCTCAGGTGGGAAGGGTGGAGGGGAACCCCTTGGCCATGGAGAAAGAGCGTGCAGAGAAACCTTAATTAAATTAAAAAGCTCAAATCAAGCTGTGCTTCCAGGCAGGAACAGCTGGAGTTGGCTGCACCACCAATCTGAAAAGGGTCGGTGGCCAGCACCAAGCAGGTCTGGGAGAGAGACATTTGTAGGCACAGGAATGGTCATCACCCTGATTTCAAACCAGGTAAAAACAGCAATTAAAACATTTTATAGTTCAGGAACTGGGAGGGACAGATCCATGACTGCCCAAAGCCATGGCCCACCCAGCAGCTGGGTTGTGTGACCTGAGAACACATTCTCTCCTCAGTTTAGTTATCCAGGGATTAAATATCTATTTTTCTCAACTCCTTCTGCAGTCCAAGAAGGGAAATGGGGTAGTTTGCTCCTCACACCTTAAGCTGAGGTTTCTTCCTCTTTATCATGGATAATTCCTCTCCCCAGGATAAATTCATCCCCCTCTTCCACCACTTTCTCCCTCCTCCCTGGTCCCCAGGTAATTTTCTTTTGATGCTCGAAGGCATGGCTTGTGTTCTACTTTTGCCTGAGAACATTTATGCCCACTTCTGCCATGTCCCAAAATGACACCCTAAACTCTCACAAACATCAGCTTCAGGGGACTCAGGATGAGGAAGGAGGCTGCTGCTCACTGCTGTGGAAAAATGGAGAAAACCTCCACTTTAACAAACCATCTTCATTTATATTATGTGCAACAGGAGAGAAGAGTTTGATTCAGGTGGAGGAGAAACCAAGATTTGGGCCTCCACAGCCCAAGAGATTCTCCCAAGGTATTTTATACATGGAGGCAAGAAGGAGCTGCTGCATTTTAAAATAAACCAGCAGCAGCTCTGCCTCTGTGGCTGCAGAGAGCCTCGGGCTGTCTCGGAACTGCTGAGGGATAAAGGGATGCTCGGGGTAGGTAAAATAAAGAGCAGGGGAATTTCTGGTTAGGAGCTGCTCGGCTTTGCCATGCCAAAGATCTCCTGTACATGCCAGTACAGGGGAAAAAAAATGGTACCTGTGCAGCTCAGGAACCTCTGGGATCAGGTGATGGATGAGTGGGGATTTTCAGGTTCACTGTTTTAGAGTTAGGTGCCCAAATTCCCTTTAAATCCCCCTTTAGGTTTGTAAATCCGTTGTGAATGCTCTCGGTAAATAGGATTGCCGCCAAGAAATACCTGGATTGTGTCAGCCATTTCTCTCCTCCAGAAATCAATCCTGCAAGAGAGTGAGTGTTGGTTAGGCTGCGCTGAGCCCTGGACGCTGGGAGCAGGAGGATGGAGCAGCAGAACTGCTGCCTGGTGGTTGCTCTTGGAAAGACCTCGCTGGCTCCTGCCCTGAGAAGGGAAAAGGCAGGGAAAAAGGAGATTTAAGCCTCCCAAGGTACAAGGGGACTGATTAATCCCACTGTAAGCCAGGTAAGGGCGAAGAGAGGCGAACCCTGGCTTTGTCACACCACCAGTGTCAGCATCGGGGTGCTGAGATCCGCCTGGTGTTTGAGTGCTGCTCTGTAGGGCCTGGTTCCATCACAAGGGGATGGATCCTCAGTGCAAGTGAAATCCATTGCTCTGGTTCAGGTCCTAAATGCCCAGGAGTGGCCGAGGTCCCTGGTTCTCCCTCCTGCCATATATAAAGTGGGCAGAGATAAAGGAGAGTCAACCTCATACCAGGGCGGCTTCCCTACATTCCCCAGCCCCAACACCCCTCCTTTTCTTCCCTTTTTCTTTTCCCATTTACATTTTTCATTCATTTACACGTGATGTTAATCTTTCCTTAATCTCCAATTCCTTGGTGTGTGTGTGGGGGATGAATTCCATTTGTTTTTGTTCCACTCTATCAGACACAGCAGCTATAAGATTAAATGATAACTGTGGACCTAATAATAAAAATACAATATAATGTAATGAAAGTAATGTAGATCTAATCCTCTGTTTTATTGCATCCTGAGTGCCTTTGGTGCTATTATTTTTTTTCTTCCCTATGTCTCCGTCTTTGACTTAGCTGCATCTTTTCAAGGAAGCAGAAGCATTTGTAAAGATTATGGTATTATTCTGTTGAGCACAGCTTTGCTGTGGGGCACCTTTAATTACAAAATACTATCACAGCTTATAGGGCTGTGTGTTTCTGTGTGTGCAAAGCAGATATTCCAAGCCCCCCAAAGCACGAACGCCAGCTCAGGCAGCTGCACCAGGGAACTTTTGCTGTCTCCTCCTTTATTTTTCGTGCTTCTTGTTGCAGTTCCTTCACACAGGCACTTTCTTCCTGCGTTGTTATTTTTTTATTGTTTTAATCCTTGTTTGGGGAGAAACTTCAGAAGTGCTTAAAGCAGGAGTCAGCCTCCGTGCAAACTCCCGCTCTGGTTTCATCTGCGGCCGTGCCTGGCCCTGCTCTTTGGCCAGAGAGGCTTCAGAGCTCTCAGAGGCACAAGGCACCGTGCCCTCCCTGACCTCTGCTGCCCTCCCCGTCTGCCTCTCTGTCTGGATCATGCTGGGGATGTCACTTTGAATGCTCAAAGTGGCTCCGTGTCTGAGAGCAAAGCCTGCCCTTCGTGGCAAGGACGCTTTGAAAGCAGGTCAGGGGAGGTCTGGGGTGGGGAAACAGCTGGCTGAGGGTCCTTCACGGAGCCACAGCTGCAGTTTGGTGTGTCCAGCTGGGCTGGGGTCAGCGAGGAGGGGGAGGAGCAGGGGAAGTGCCTGGTTTGTTGTCCCTGTGCTCATTGCAGGGCAGGACATGGGGACACCGACATCACCCTGCTGCTGGGTTTAATCCTCTGGTTAAACCAGGGACTGTGTGCAGCTCACAGACCTCACAAAGACCCTCACCTTGTATTTTATCAATCCCAGCCTGAGATTTCACAAACCCTTTTCAAATGTGGGGTGTTTTCCACTTTTCTCCTCAGTTTCCCAATGCTC
The DNA here is from genome assembly GCA_013397815.1 of Aleadryas rufinucha. NCBI lineage: Eukaryota > Metazoa > Chordata > Aves > Passeriformes > Aleadryas > Aleadryas rufinucha. The sequence continues at coordinate 14,672 of VZTH01016098.1, forward strand.
TGACACAGCTTGTTCTCCTCCCTTAGTCCCTGTGGTCCATGAAAGATTGAACCTGTTGCTTCAAACACAGTACTAGGGAAGAACTCAAACATCAGGCAGAGAGAAATCAAGAATTCATCCATGCAAGGAAATAATTCAAACATAAAACAAATTTTTATTCTGCATTGTGAAAACAGTAAGCCCTTGATGTGCTCCCCAGAGAGGGGAAAGGAGATGTTTTCTACCCTGGACATCCCAGAACTCACCTGGGAGGTGACCTAGGCTGTCCTGGCCCAGGAAGGACCTGAGAAACCATTTTAATGTCACATTCCTTGGAAGCCCTCTGGAGTCGTGGGTGCTTTTGGCTCCTGAGAATTGGTGTTTGCTGATGGAAAACCAAATTGTGGGGAAAAGCTTTGACATCCCCTGAGGGCACATCACCCTCAGCTTGGGCTGAGTGCTCCTGCCAGCCTGGCTGCCTCTGTGCAGCCTCCTGTAAACCAGCAGGTGGAGAGGGTGCAGTTCAGCTGTCAAACACTTCTCTCTCTCTGCTGGTGTTCTAACCTGTCCTTGCTCTCCCTGTGTGAGGAGATGGATGCCTGGACTTGTTTAGACCTTGGGACACCCAAGCAGGAGAAATTTGTCTCTAAAAAGGACTCCTGTTTGAGTTTTCCCAGAGCATCCCCAATGTCCCTGCAGAGAGTCAGGGATTTCCAGCTGGTCTCATGTCACAGATTAGTCCCATATGAGAATCTCAGGTGACATCAGATCCCTGAGAAAGCTTTGCAGATTTGAGCTTGGTTTCTGCTGGTACCTGAGTTTCCCCTCAATGAACCTCTGTGCTCCCCCTTTATCTGCTTTCCCCCCTTTATCTGCTTTCCCCCCATTATTTGCTCACCTGTCCAGGCTCTGATTTCCCCAGACATGGGAATATTTCAACAGAGTCTTCAGGAACTTGAGCAGAGGGAAAACAAATCCTGCAAGGGAGATCCATCTCCACAGGCACTGTGAGTTTAGATACAGATCCATATTTCAGTAACCTGGTCTTGTAGAAGGTGTCACTGCCTTGGCAGGGGGAATCCTGAGGGTCTTTAAGATCCCCTCCAACCCAAACCATTCTGTGATTCTTTGATGTTTCTCTATCCCACATTAAAACCAGCCTAACAAGTGTAGCTGGGTGACCCAGCTATATATAATAGCCTCCTATTTCTTGTCCTGAAAATGATTTTTTTTAGATTTTTTTCCTCTGGAAAGCTCCAAATTACGAGGCTTCTGCCTGGCAGGGGGATGTGAATGCTGTCTGTGAGCTCCTGATACACCTCCTGTGCCGTCTCTCCCTGCTGCAGCACTGTGCTAACACGGTTCATGGTCTATCCACAGGGTCACAACCTCCAGTCTGCTGGATGTAAAACCCCATCCCTGCTCTTTGAACTTCTGAAACATCAGGAAAATGCAAATCCCAACTGCTGGAGGGTGCAGTCTCTAGAGGGAGACATGGTCATACCAATTTCAACAAGGTATTTCCTCCTGGGGTGTTGTGGATGTTGTAGCACCAGGGACCACCCTGCACCCCCTGTGCCACCTTTGCACCTGATCTCCATCACCTGGAGGTGCAAAATTTTGGATAAATGTGGAGAATGGCAATTCCTTGGACAATAATCTCCACTCAGCAAGCAGTTCTGACTTTCTCCTTTCCCTTTCTGCAGAGCAATGCACCCCCCAGTCTGGAAAGTGCTCCTTAAACACAGGACTCGTTTTTCCTGTAGTGACATCCTGGGTGATTTTCTTATCAGTCTCACACTTGAGTGCTGGTGTCACCTGTCCTGATCTGTGCTGCTGTCTCCAACCTGCTGTCAGAGCACGAGGAGGCACTGAAGCAGGAGGTGCAAGACTCTGGATTGATGGAATTGTCAGGTGAGCTGAGCGAGGTGCCAGGCAATCATAAACCTCAGTCGTGGCTGTAACCTGGCTTTGTGGTGATCTTCTGGCGCTGGGAAATCACATTAAACGCTGCAATGATGGGGTTTCAGTCTGTGTGCTGTGGTGGATGTAATGTCTGGAGGGTTTTTTGAGCACTTCTCTGGTCTCAATGCAGCTGAGTGATTCTGTGAGCTGCAACTGCATCAGATTTGCATCTCAGAGCCACAGGAATCCAGCTGTGCAATGACAGCACCTCTTGCTTTCTGCAGGGCTTAGCACGCTTTAGTCCCTACCTCTGGAATTCATCTGCTTCTGGGAAGGAAAGTTTCATCCATCTCCAGTTCCAGCAGCAGCAAAAGGGAAAGTTTTATGCTCTACATGGGCATAGAAGCTCTAGTGACAAAAGCTGGATTGGTTGACTTTCAGAGGACTTGGTGGAACACACAGATTAAAAAGAAAAAGAAAATATTGACATCCAAGAAGGAAAATATTTCTGTCAACTCTTATAAAAGCATCACTTTAGGGGTAAATGGTGCTGCTGAATGTCCAGTCTGTGGTTTGCACTTGCCAGGGGTGTGGGAGGATGGAAGCTCAGGCCTTGATGTCCTTCTCCAGCCACAGTTCCTACCAACAATCCCCCAGATTTACCAGGTCAGGATTTACCTTCTCTCTCTCTCTGCTGGTGTTCTAACCTGTCCTTGCTCTCCCTGTGTGAGGAGATGGATGCCTGGACTTGTTTAGACCTTGGGACACCCAAGCAGAGAAGTTTGTCTCTATAAAAGTTGACTTCACTGACTTTTCAGCTCAGAGAAAGGGCTGTGAGATGGGTTTCTCATCCTGTCCTGTGTTGAAAGACTGTGTTTGTGTGAGACCCCATAACGTGCACCTGTGAGGTATTTCTGCCTTGACCTTTAAATATAATTGCAATAAAACAACTCTGTACCCTCCTGGATGGATAAAAAGCACAAGATAAGAGCTATAATAAAGGTATAGCCCCAGTAAAAGACCATCCAGTGCAGACACAGAGTGTAGTGTAATGAAAGGCACTGGAAAAGAGCCAGAGAAAAGTGCCCTCTGCATCCCCTGCTCCCGTGCAATGTGCAGAAGGACCCTTAATGACCACAGCAGTTGGGTCTGTGTCTTACATCTCATTTGAAAGGCCATCTTCTGCAATTAGCCACCTATTACAGGCAGGTAATTGACATCCAAGAGACACCAGGATTACAGTTAGAGCTAAAAGTCAATTAATGGCTCCTCATTCTGCTCCAGCCGTGTTAAAGTGCGGGAACAGCCACGGTCCCAGGGACCTGTGATGTGTCCCAGGTCCCCCAGCCTACTGCTCCCTCCCCTTCCCCTCCTCCCTGGCAGGATCAATCATTATGATTGATGCTAAATGGCTGTGGTTTCCCATTATTGACAGATTTCCTCTTGACTTCCCAGGGGTTTCTCCCTCCAGCAGAGACCTCTTGGTGCAGTCCCAAGAGAAACTCATGGCTGGAGCCAGCAGAAAGGTCAGCTGGGAATTAGGCACTTCAGTCCTCAGGTTTTCCAGCTTCAAGGTTTGCATTGAGGCTCTCCTGGCACTCAGTCTGGAGGGTAAAACGACCTGAGAAACCCATGGAGGCTCCTGGGTTTGGGACAACTGGGATAAACTCACCCCAGTGAGGAATCACAGGTGGCTTGTAAGGGGTAGAACTCATATTGCAAAAGTTCTCTCAGAGCACAAGTGGACTTGTGTCCTTTACTGCCAGTCACTTCCAAACTGGCCAGAACTCCACCTTCCCTTTGCCAGCGGCAGGAACTGCTCAGAATCAAAGAAGAAATAGTGAAGAGTCAGGGGAGGGTGTACAAGTCAACAACACTTACAGAGGGGTTTCCTCAGACTTGTCATAAACACACAGGTTCTTGTTTCCCCTTTACAATCCAACTTCCCTTCAACAGTTCACACCAAAGTCTGACCCCGGCCATGTAAAGTTCTGGTCAGTTTTGAGCAGCATATTCTCCATCTCAATCCTGCTTCCCAGATATTGCAAAGCCTCTGAGAAGTCCACTTGATTTTAGGTTTTTGTCTGGGGACAGGGCAAAGAAACAATCTTGGTTAGATCCCCACTAGAATAACTCAGGTTCCCTGACTCCAGTTGGTGCTGGGGTGCTCCCTGATTTATCAAGGAGAGCCCAGACTGCACTGGCTGTGCTGGGTTTCCTTAGGGATAATCACTCTCTGCCATTTGAGACTCCCTGTGGTACCCAGTTCATCCCTTGGGACCAGCAGATGTGACACTGGATCCACTGGTGACCTGAGCCCTTCAGAAACAAAGGCTAAAGGTAAATGGGACATTTCTGGGCATCTCAGATGACAAAGACATTTGACTCACAGGGAGATGCTTGTAAGTGGACACCTAATCCAGGTGCCTGGATCAGTGAGGTGAGTCCTATCCCTCCTTCAGGGAATGGGAATAGCTGCTGGCATTCAGAGGTGGCTCTTATCAGGTAATTTGAACCCTCCAAAACAACACAGGAATGGCCAATGGCTCGGACTGATGAACTTTTCCCCCCAGGATCACATCTATCATGTCTCCAGTCATGGCCAGCAGAGGTAAATACAAGTACAGGCCACATCAGAGTCACCACTCTCCAAGTTTAGCCCCTCCTCTGAAGTGGTTTATGAGTCACCATCCCATTATTGCTCCTGAAGTCTAAAAAACCCCACTTCTCCTCCTCAGGGTAATTTCTCTCAGGTTTGTATTAAAAGCCAACAGCCTTTTTGGTCCACAGCATCCTAAAAATGATGTACATTGAGTGTTCTCATCTGCACTGGACCTTCCCCACTCTGCCCCTGTAGATGGGAGGCAGAGCTGTCACCCCTCTGTAGGGCCAGGGGGAAGGTCAGACCCACCCCACTTCGCACTGAGGTGACTTTTCCCACTCCTCTGCTGCTCGTGATGCCTCTGCAGCAATTTCTATTCCAGTTGCACCTTCACAGTTGAAATAATTTGGTCGCCAGGTGTTCGAAAGCTGTCGCTCTCCTGTTCTTCAAGGTCTTCCTCTCCATCAAGACGCACATGCCTGGAATCCCTGCTGCTGTGACTCTGGCCACAGCAAGGACACAAACTGTGCTCCCTATTTTCGTCCTGAAAAGGTAAATGAAGATAAACAAATCAATAAACAGTGGCAGCTGGTGAGCTGCCTTCACCCAGAAGATGCGGCTGTGTCTCTGTGTTATTAAAAACACATCAAAACACGAACAACATGAGCGAAGAAATCCAACACAAGCCAAAATAAAAGCGCCAAGCCTTTGGTTTGCACCTTTTTCCACTGGGGAAGCCACCACGCAGATTGATAGCATTTTAAATTGGGCTGGTCATGGATGAAGAAGAATTTTAAATGGGATCAATTTGTTTTCTTCTTCTGAAAGACGGTGTCTGCTCCTAGAACAACTTGTCTGGTGAAGAAGAAAAATAAACTCAGCATGAGATTTCTCCCTATGATTAAGATTCTGGGGAAGAGATGGGCTTGGAAATTTGGGTTGTGCAAGTTTTTACCTCTTTTAATTTTAATATGGGGCATCAGCCATCACTTTTGCATTAGGCCTGTACAGGACCTGATCCAATGAAGGGCCAAGAAACCTGCAAAATACAGAGAAAACAGTGAGTTTGCTTAATTATCATAGAACCAAAGGATGGTTTGGGTTGGAAGCGACCTTAAAGATCACTCAGTTCCAGCCCCTTGCCAGGGACACCTTCCACTAGACCAGGTTGCTCAAATTCTGACAGATTCTGGCAGTTCTTTTCGAGGTGAGGGTGGTTTGGTTCACATCAGCTGCCTCTGTCCATCAGCTTTTTATCAGTGCTGGGTTCCCCTAAGAGGGGGCAGATCTGGGAACAGAATGGCTGCAGTTCCAGAGGCTTGGGTGTCACTTCATCTCCCTGCTCCAGACAGCCCACACTGCCACAGCCATCATTAATGTGTTATGAATCTAATTATTATCATCTCTCCTGCAGACATCCCCAGTCATTTGAAAGGGCTGTCATCAAAAACCCCACAAAAACGTGTTCTGGGTTCTGCTGCAGTGAATGGAGAGATGGCTGCTTTGTCATTCCTACTTGTGCCTCCGTCTAATGAGAACTGCCCTAAAAATGTTGGGAATTAAAGCAATAACTCCACTGTTCAAAACGTTTTTAGCTTTGTTTTCTCTAAAAAATAAGTCTATTCCTTTTCAAAGAGCCACGGTCAAAGGGCCCTTTTTATTTGCCAATACATTCATGGAGAGGAGAGCGAGAGATTTATCCAAGTGCTGCTGGAGTTTTAAAGGACTTAAAACATAAGTCCTTTACACACTGGTGAAAAAGCTGGAGTGACTCTTATTTTAGGCCAGCCTAGCTATGAGCACAACTCTTCTGCTGGGGATTTGAAGAGGGCAGACTTTACTGCCTTGTCTCCATGGGAGGGCTCCTGAATTTTGGAGAGGCTGCCTGGTCACGTAGTGGCCGTGGCAGGCAGTGATTTGGATTTAGATCCTTTTCCTCCCAGTGCTGCCTGTGGAACTTGGCTGTGTTTTGTGCTGGTTCCCTTGGGATGGATTTTTCTCTGAGGATGAATGCATTACAGATGGGCTGTGGCACGACAGAAGGCTTAAAAACACAGACAAATTCTCTGTTGGAGGTAAATTCGGTTTCAGTGTGAAAATGTTGCTTGCAGAAGTTAGGGGTCCTCTCAAGAGAAAAGAGGTAATTTCACTCTGAAGGATTGCAATCACCACTCCCAGTTCACCCAGTTTCCCAGTGCAGAGGCTGTGCTGGGCTCTGAATGAAGGCCAATGCCCAGCTGGGAGCTCTCATTCCCCTCTTCCCCAGCATTCCCTCGTCTGGGAGGGTCACTTAAACCTGACATGACTTCCTGGTGAATTATCTCATCACTCCCAATCATCCTATTTGCCTGATGGGGCTGCCTCACAAACAGCCCCCCATGGACTATTTCCCCATCTCTGTCTCTTCCATGCATCTTCTCCTAATGACAAGCACTCCATTTGGAGCCTGCTCTCCTGGCAGCCTGATGGATGCCACGTGTGGATTGATTTCCAGCTGGAGTCTCATCCTCCTCCTCCTCCTCNTTGGCTAATTTTACACCTCTGCAACCTTGTTTATAATCTTAATCTTATAATATTATTTTATAATTAATAGCCACACCTATTCCAGCAGATGCAATGTTCAGGCTCTGCTCTTCTTGCTGCTGGTATGGCCTGGTTTGCTCTGCCAGCATTGATCTCTCTTATCCCTGATAGCCTGTTCCCCACCTGTGCTACCCCTGGAATACCTCCCCATTCCATGTCCAGGACTGGGCTATCCAGCATCAGTCAAAACCCAGGAAAATGCCAGCAATGAAAGGACAGGGCTGTGCTCAACTCCTACATAAATGAAGCCAGACCCATTCTCATTGCTGTTGAAAAGCTCAGGAATGGCCTGGTGGGACTCTAACTCACAGGAAGGCTTCTGAGATTAGGCTCAGCAGCAGGAGCTGTGTCCAGCCAGGGAACAGCTCACTCTGGACATGCTCTTATCACCACCAGGATGTGCCCATACTCTGGAGACTGCTCTGGCTCCAGGCTGGCAGGCACAGAAATGCACATACTTGACTGAAATGAATCAGTTCCTCAGCCAAAGCAGCACGGGTCAGCTTTTTGTTTGGCAGTTTGTGCCAAGATTCCTGCTGCTGAAGATGGACTGACACTTTACAGTTTACAGAACATGGAAAAATCCAGTTTCAGGCTCACAGAGTGGAAAATACCTGCATGCTTGGGATCTGTAGCAGCACTGGAGGGGGTGGAGGCACACACACATCGTGCCTACAAGTGTGCAGGCTCTCTAATTAACTCTTTGGAGGGTCCCTGAGAGGCACAAAATCCCCCTTCAATAATGGAACTTATTCAATATTTAATTGGATGCTAATAATTAAAATATACCTCCTTTCAGCCCAAACCTACTGAGCACACACGAGCTGCCACCGTAATTATCGAACCGCTCTGATCGCTTCATTTCCTGGTCCTTGCTTTGTGAGAGGCAGCACTGCACAATTCCTGGGAAAAGATGCCTTTGAAACTCATGGGAACAGGCATCCATCACTTCTCCCTGAATTTTCCAGCCTTTTCTCTACACCTGTATACAAATAACTGATGTGAAGGATCAGGGAGAGCTGATGCCACGAAGAGAAGAGCAGCCACATCTGCTGCTGCTGCAACCTTCACCTAACAGAGTATGAGCTCAGGGGACTTTGTTGGTGTTGTTTTTCATCTGTTTGCTTGGTTTTGTTTTGGTTTAGCAGCAGTTGGGAGAGATTCTTAAGAGGGCATTTTCAGATCAACACTTGTAATCAACCCAGGTTCAGGCTTGGGCTATCAGACCACGGAGCTGAAGAAATCAAACACTGTTTCCAAGGTGGAAGCCAAACAGGGAAATTTTTTGCCCAGATCTTGCTATGGACATTTTGGGAGAGGTGTGAAATGTTCAAAATGAGGGAACATAAAGACTGAAGATGTGAAAAAAACTCAGTGCCTGGGGGTTCTTGTAAAATCAGTGAGAGCTGGATTAGCCTTGCAGCTGTTTGTCTGAGAGAGATGGAATGGTGTGCTGCTGCTATTATTATTATTATTATCATTATTATTATTATTATTATTGTTATTATTGTTATTGCCCTCTTCATCATTATTAATGTCCCACTTGAACTTAATGCAATTTTTAGTTAAAGGAAATCCAAGGAAATGTGCTGGTCCATTAGTTCACTGTCTCAAGGATGACCCCAGGGATCAATAACAGGAGAATTCACTGCACCTTAGCAGACAGGGCTCTTTAATCTGACCAAGCCTGAGGGGATTTCCCCCCCCCCCTTTTTCTGCCAATGTTATCTTAGTGCAAAGGTTACAAGAACTCTTAAACTGGCAGAGTTATTGCCTGGGAGGACACACAAGTTTACTGCCTAGGAAAAAGAGGTGCCATGTGCTTAACTCCTCAAAGGCCGTGCCCAGCCTGCTGTCTGTCCAGAAGCTGATTTTTATGGATTTTCCTGCAGCCTCACAGAGAGTTTGAGCTGTTCCTGCTTTGCCATAGCCCTGCTGCAATGTTTGGGGTTAGGCTAAGCAGAGACTTAATTCCCTTCCTCTCAGGAGATCCTCTGACCCTTCTTACAATCCCTTGGGATAACCTCACTCAGTCTGCTCTGAGTTGGAGGATGTGCTGCTGGTTTACATCGACCCTTCAAAGCCAGGAGCTGTGCAAAGTGCCCTGCAAATCTGGCATGGGGACAGCAGACCTGGAGCTGAGATCTGAGGTGGTTTTTGTTTCACCCAATCTGCCCTCGGGAGTTTGCAGCTTCTCTCCCCAGATCACCAGGGAATGAGCCCCGGCATCAACACTGGATTGGCAGTAGAAACAAACAGGGAATTGTCACAGAAATGGGCTGTTGAGGCTGTGTTTTCCCAATTTTTTTCCTTGGCATGGGCACCAGGGATGTCATTAAAGCTGCCTTGTCCTGCTCCAGACTCAGTGATTTCCCAGATCTTTATGCACACAGCAATACCTGCTCTGCATCTGCTGGGCTGTTGCTCCAGTGAGCTTTCAAGAGGAGTTCCTCCACCAGGTCATGTAAAATCATGGAATGAAGGATGGTTTTGGCAGAAAGCTTCAGAGGGGACTGGGTAGATCTACCAGCATGGCTTTACATCCTTCCATTTGTCATTAGGCAAGACAAACCTCTCTGGAATGCTGGGAACAACCCAAATGACACCATTCCCTGACAGACATTGCCATGACTCTTCCTCCTGGACCTTCCAGCTGTGAGGAACAGCTTTCCCCTCTGCAAAGCTGCCACTTTGCCTCCTTGCATGCACCTGTCCTGATTTTTTGGTGGGTGAAACCTTGTCCTGTTCTTGTCCTGTTTATCTGCATTTTTACCTCGTCTCTCAGCCAGAAATCATCTCACACTGACCATCTGCCAGGCTCTGTGTGCACACCCTGCTTTGGGCTTTTCATGCACACAGGAGCTACTTTGCAGAGAGAGGCCCTGGGACCCACCTAAGTTAATTTGAGAAGGGAAAATCTGGTTTGCAATTTCTTTCTTCCCTTCTTTCCCCCTCTTCATTTGCCCTTGACTCACTCAGCTCCTCTGTCACCAGTTTGCTGTCTGGCCAGGGCACGCTGCCAGGAATCCCTTGCCAGCCCTGAATAATAAATACCAGCTAAGTGATGGACTAATGCCAGGGCGAGCTGCTCAGAAATATTCCCCCTAGGTCCCAGATCAATAACACTTAGCTCTTGTTCTGTGATTCAAGACAAGCAAAAAAACCACATCATCTCCCCAGGAGCACAGGAGGAGCCTGCAAAGAAACCCATTTACCCCTCCTCAGGTCCCCAAGCGTCCACATGTGCTTTAAAACCAGAGCTCAGGTGTGAGTTTGTGCCTAGAAATGCTTAGCTGGGACATGATCAGCCAGGGGAGGGCTGATACCAGGGCCTGGGATGAGGAGGGAAAGGTGCCAGAGGAGAAATACTGATTTGTTGGAATGAGGGGCTTATCTCCATCAACATGACCAGGGCAACAAAGTGGTGATGAGCACCTTGGCTGCACCCAAAACTTCCAGGCCAGGTTCTCAGTGTGCTGGGACGTGGTCAAAAATGGGAGAGCATCCCTTTGGTCCATCGCTTTTAGAAAAGAGATGGATTTCTCTGAGTTATCAAAGGGGTGTAGCCCCCACCAGGGTTGGCACCATTCAGCTTTTGGAGTTCTCCTGATCCTGTGAATCAGGGCACGGCACTCCAAACTGGGGCTCTGACAATGACAGAAATTATATGTATTTAAAACAACACAGCCATGTTCCCAAAAGAGGCTTTAGCACCTTGTCTGTGTGGTTTTCTCCTCCTCTTCCACAGGTGCAACATCTTCCTCCGACCTTGGGTCTCTCTGCTTCTGCATCTTGGATGAAACCAGGCTCACACAGCTCCTGAGCACTGACTGAGAGTTTAACATGCCAGGCAGATCTCTGAAATAGGATGGCTTTTAAATTACTCAAGTGCTGGAAAATAATACATTGCTCTTCCTGACAGGTTAATTGGAAAAGGCCCTGTTCCTGTGAGTCAGTGTGAGAAGCTGCTGGAAGCCCCAGGGGTGAGGGATGGATGCTGGGCAGTGACAGGAGGAGTGTGGCAGCCCGGCCCCAAATCAGAGTTTTAGGCTTTAGCACTATAATTCTCCTTTCCAGAGAGAGGATGAAGTTCTCCCAGTCCCTCTCCACAGGCTTGAGAAGACTTGTGTCCCACAAGGGAGATAAATCCTCCTCCTCTGATATTTAGCTGTTGGTTCAAGGTTTAAATCACTTTGGTGTTGGCTGAAATGGCATCAGAGCCCAAATCCATGGAGTTCAGCGGGAATATTGGGATGCAGAGCAGCAATCTCTGCAGGGGTTTCTCACTTTTGGGGCAGGAGCTGGAAGAATGGGGGAGATAGCTACAAAAGGGGTGCTCAGATCGTGGTTATCAGTCACAGACTGAGGTGTTTCAAGAGGTGAATTTACAAACATCCTTCAGGTATGCAAACCCAGTCACCCAAATTCTAATTTATTCTGCAGGAAAACTGAAGATCTGGAGTGGGAAAGCAGGACCCCATGATGCTCAATGTTCTGTCAGTCTAAATAAGATAATCCCTCTCCACATGCAACATCTGAGGGGAAAGGCTGATTCTTTCTGTGGAGCTGTGTTCAGTCACCCAGAAAAGGATTCTGTTTATTTTATTTTATC
>VZTH01016099.1:0-65880 GCA_013397815.1 Aleadryas rufinucha
GACATGGTCACCCCAAGACAATTGTATATGAGAGTTATTAGATACAGTGTTTCATTATGTTAAAGATGGAAAAGTAGAAAATGTAAGGACTGCTTGTCTGCAAAATCTTAATGAAATTTATAAGGATATTATAAGCAAGGAAAACTTACCATCATTTTCTCATCAGTGGTACACCATGCATTTTTGCATGACTTCATCTGTGTGCTCAAAGGTTCTATTTTCACATCCAAGCATGTAGAAGAGTTATAATTCAAAGGAAAATACTTGTTTGTTGGCTTGGATAAGTGTTTGTGGTATAATTATGCTTTGAACCTTTGTGTTCATGTTGCATTTGAGCCATTCCTCTTTCTAGTAATTTCCTTTTTAATGTTGTAGGTACTTTGAAGCAATGCAGCTGAACTTCCGACAACGTCTGCATGTTGAACAGATATTTGACTTGGAGAATGGAGAGTATCTTTGTCCACTTTGCAAATCTCTGTGCAATACTGTGATTCCTATCGTCCCATTGCAGGCTCAAAAAATAAACAGGTGAAATACCAGATTGCATAACCTCTAATTAAAAAAAAAGGGAAAAATTACTTTGGGGCTGGTCAGCTTTTCAAATTTTTGGAAGGAAAACTTGGTTTGAGCTTCCTCATCTGTATAAAATACTGCATATCTCCTTATTGATTATTTAGCCAAATATACGTCTTTTAGCAGTAATTTTTTTATTTCTTATAAAATATTTTTGGATTGTCTGTTCTTTAGAGCTGAGATCAAATGAGAAAGTATCTAGACCCAGTATTTAGCCTTACACTTCATTTTGTACTGTTTGCTCAAACTTTCTGAAGCCAGTAAAGCTGAGCAAATACTGAGTTAATGCGTTTGGATCTAATTGTGTCCTCTGTTTTTTGTTCTTTGAGTGTTAAAGTAAAACCTGCTTTCTGTTTTCGTTTTCAGCGAGGATGCAGAGGCAGTAGCTCAAATCCTGTCCCTAGCTAGGTGGCTGGAGATTGTCACAGTCAGGATATCAGGCTACAGTGTGAAAAATGCTAAAGGTTTGTTATCTCAATTTTTAATCTATTCTGTGCAATATATGTCAGTACATGTTTTAACTAGTACCAGCAGGAAACTTCATATTAAGAATACATTTTGCTGTCAATCAAGACAGTGTCAAATAAAGCTGGGGATAAAGTTATTGCCCTTTTTGAGCTGATGTCTTGATTTCAGTGCCCTCACCAATTTTCTGGCTTCTGTTAAATTATTATGGAAATATTTTCATCCACTTGGAGAGGATGTCAACAGACAATTCTCATGGTCAATTAAACTTTTGTATTGACTGAGAGGTAGTAAAAAAGAGGAAAAACTAAATTAAAAAGGACCAAATGAAAACAGGTTATGACTGTTTAGAAAACAGAAGACACAGAGAATCCACTATTTTGGGGAATAGAGGCAAATGTTACTTAAAGGAGGAATCATGGAATATAGCCTGTCTGGTGAGGTGTGTTTGCAATTATTTTCAAATCAGTTTCAAATGAAAAGAAGACTCCCTTTTGTTAAACTGCTGTAAAAACTGTAACAACTTCTTTGGTTTTTAATGTGGATGTATTTTTTTTTTCCTGGAAGCAGAGAAACAAAATCTTCCAGCTTTCAGCAACAAGGGAACTGGGAACTCATCTTTGGAATTCCATTCCATCCTTAGTTTCGGAGTTCAGTCCTCGTAAGTGTTACTGGCAGTGTTCTCTGCACTATATTAATTTTCCCTTCAGTATCCTAGGTATACTTCAGAATTTGTATTGAAGGAAAGACATGTGATTTGTTTGATCTGACTAGGGACTTACTTATTCTTTTCTATAAACATTCACTGAATATTGGATCTCTGAGGAGTTAGGTGGACCTTTTGGTCGCATCCAGTCTGGTGGTACTTATGTTCTTCATGCAAAGCTAGAAGTCTGGAATCTTCCAGTCCACAATTCCAGTGATTTGGGTTACTTGCTGTGCCTCTAGGCAAGTTATTTATTGTCTGTCTTTCTTAATTTTCCTGCTACACATCTGGGGTTTGGACACAGGGATGGAATGTGGATCACTTAGAGGAATAGGGCTGTGTTGTCTGTTTCTACTTCTGTTCTATTCTAAATTAAACTCAATGCCAACATTGAGTTTAATTTGAGACAGCAGTTAGTGATCATGTTCCACATTACCAATTGTAACATTAAGTGTGTTCAATTCCAGTGGGCAAAAACACTTGCCCACTAAAACAGAATGAATGGGTAGATACTTTTCAAGTGAGCTCAGCTTCTTTCTTTTTAGATCATGCTGTAAGTACTCTGGTTCTGCTACTTCAGACTGACATCATAGTTATGCAAAGTACCCACATGTATCTTTTATTTGTAAAAAAATTTAAAATGTTCTGTTGTCAGAAAGTTGAATCAAATTCTTTCTTGAAAACTGATCTTCATGGGAAAGATCTGTAGTTTAAACTTCAAGTGGTGTTTAAGTGTGAACCTGGCCAACCCCAGACTTTGTGGTACGATTGTTTTGTCCATAGATATATGGAGATTTAGTACAAATGTCATATATTTCTGTTAGAAAGTTCTGTCTGTGACTTGGGAAAAAACCCACAAGCCATTAAAACTGCTAAACACTTTTCTACATATAACTACATTTACATAAACTGACCTAGTGTCATTTCAAAAGAGCTTAAATGCTAAAAAATATGTTTAAAAACACACTAGAAATATCTTCCATTTTTAGCACCTTATTATTTTCACTTCAGGACTTAGAATTACAATTTCTTACAATGTTTATTTTCATTGTATTTTACTTTGAAATGTTTGCATTTTTCTAATATGAATTATAATGTAGTACACAGAAATAGTATCTTCCAGCCTCGCAGCTCTTAATCTCTCAATTTGTAGAGCCTTTTATGTCAAGGTACTTGTGTACTACTGAAAACTAGGGATTTTTTTCACCTCTGTCCAGACAAAGGGTCTTTGTATTCAGTATTTCTTTCATAAATAACTGTCCTGATTTAGACTTAAACTTTGTTAGTGATTGATTAACAAGTAAGTAATAAGCACTATTAATAATTGAGACCAAAATGATCTTGTCTTTGTTTTGCAGAGCCAAGTACTCAAGCAGTATCAAGGAGATGCTTATTCTCTTTGCCACCACTATTTACAGAGTTGGGCTAAAAGTGGCTCCAAATGAAGCTGATTCCCGGATTCCTATGATGACATGGAGCACATGTGCTTTTACCATCCAGTGTATAGGTAAAGCATAATTTCAGTTTATTCCTTCTCATGTATTGAAAGTGTTACAGTTGCTTGATTGTATAATTTCATACAATATGATTGTATAAATAATAGTTTTACATAAGTACGAGTCATATGTAATAGTATAGCAAATTATATGTAATTGCATATATAATAATAGAATTATTATCTATAAACCAATATAAATAAATGTTTTTCTTAGATAGTAGCTCATGAAATAAGGTATGGAATGCCAACATTGAGTTCAGTGTGAGACAGCAGTTAGTGATCATATTCCACATTACTAATTGTAACATTAAGCATGTTCAATTAATATCTTCAGGCTGCCAAAGATCACTGACCTGCAGGCATCTCCTATGCTAAATATCTAATAGCTGTGAAACAGTACTCCCTGTCTCATTATTTGTTTTTGTCTGTATCCTTAAAGAATTTCCGTGGAATTTGTAGAAGAAAATCTCTTGTATTCTGAGATTGCTAAGTGGGTACTTGGTAGAAAAAGAAACAAACAAAAAAGCCCACCGAAAAAAACTAACCCAAACATTCTCTGCCATGAATCTCTGAAGGCAAAAACATTACCAGAAAAGTGATTACATTTTCTGGGATAATGTACCTGTTTATCTCATCTCATTTATCTCAGATACACAAACAAGTTTGTGTAATCAACATGAAGCTGTAGATAAATCTGTAGAGGCTTCCAGGCAGAGAAAAAGGCAAGAGCTAAGTCTGAAATGCACAATGAAGGAATTAAGAATGTAATTGTATATGTCCATAAATGTGATTTGCCAGTTATACCAAGTGTTTCTTGATGAAGCTGTTGAAGTACAAGTTTAGTCTGCCTTAAATCTCTAATGGTCTAGACTGAACTGGAGTAGCATGAGTTTAGAAGGTTTTTAGGTGGATTGGGAACATTCTGATAAGGCAGAAATAGTCACGAAACTGATTGCATTTTTTGATGGATTCTATTAGAGTTTTCAAATAGGTTGAGAAAAGACTGGAAACCACCCACTTTATTAACATTACTGTACTTAATGCTGTGCAGGTTGGTTTTGTTTGATATACGAATAAAGATACTGGTGGCTGTCAGGGAGGAGCTTGCCAGCAAGTGTATAAATGCAGTAACTGTTACCACAGGTGTGATATTGAAGGCCTATGTTAGTAGAAGAAAATTCAGGTGCTCTTGAGGACAGGAGTATAAAGCCAGAGGGCCTACTGTGACAGTTTGATTTATCCTAGGCCGCACCACTTCCTTGGATTCATTTTTGTTTGCAAACAGAGCAGACTTCTGTGAAATTGTGAAGCAAAACTGCTTGCATAGCTTCAGTGTGCTGGTCTGGAGTCTACTCACAGTGCATTATTGAAACCATTCAATGGGCATGTAGCCAAGCTCTGCCTAGACAAGGAACTCTATGGGATCCTCTAGGGGAGGTTCAAAGCATCGTTGACCCAAGGGATGTGAATTGGTATTATTGCCAAAGCCAGATTCTTGGAAAAAGAAACAAACTCAAAAAAAACCCAAACAAAAACACACAACGAAAAGCCTCCAAACCAAAATCTCCCAATTAAATCAAATTAAAAGATTCCAAGTGTACTGTTTCATATCCAAAAAGTGACTGAAGTACAAAAACAATTTATACCTTTTTACACAACTGAGTTAATTTGCTTTCTTTTTTTTTTCATTATTATTCCTTCAGTACCAGTGCGCTCAGAGAGGAAAGCTGAATTGTATTCCAGCTTGGGAATTTTGTTTTCAAAATATTTCTGTTAAACTGCAGTCAAATGCAATTTGCAAGTGCAAATTTAGCCAGGTTGCCAAGGGAAGTTTTGGCTGCTCCAACCCTGGCAGTGTTCAAGGCCGGATTGGATGAGGCCTTGAGCAGCCTGGTCTAGTGAGGGGTGCCCCTGCCCATGGCAGGGGGGTGGGAATTAGATGATCTTCAGGGTCCATTTCAGCCCCTTAACATTCTATGATTCTATGATGAATATGAGGGTAAGATGGCTGTATAGCATCTCTGTAAATGTAATTTGATGGTTTTGAGCATTGCATAAGGGTAACTGAAAATAAATCTGAATCCGTAGAATGAATGTGTTATCATCATTCATGTGAAACAGTGTTCCTTTAAATCCTTAGTTAGCAAGGTCTGAAAACTGAAAATTTTTTAAAAGCTTACTACAGTAATTTGTCTGGGAAATGTTCAGTGCCATTTAAGACAAATTTGGTTTTCGAGAGAATTCTCTTATAAGAATGAAGTTGAGCTTTAAAACGGAATGTATATACTAAGAATAATTTAATATTTGGTTGTGTAGAACAAAGCAACTTAATTTTTTCTGTGTTTAATTTTAAGAAAACCTCTTGGAAACAGAGGGCAAGCCTTTATTTGGATCTCTACAGAACAGACAGGTATCAATGAGTAAGATATGCAATATATTTTAAACAAAAAAATTTATGTATAATATACACTCATCAATAAACCTGTTGAAACTGCTGATGTCAAGATCATTCTCTGTCAGAGACATCTCAGTGTTTGCATCCATAGTATAAACAGCACTTTGAAAGAAAAATATGTCTGCTTATATATGGATGTTCATATTAAATTAATTTAAAAATGTGTTTTATGTTTGTAGAAGTACATGTTTTTACAGTTCTATATCACAGTTATATTTAGCCTTTTTTTCCTGTTCAACCATTTTCTCTTGCGCTCTAGCACAGTGGCCTTAAAGCATTAGTGCAGTTTGCAGCTGCTCAGAGAACAACATCCCCCCAGGTCCTGATTCAGAAACATCTGATTCGTCTTCTAGGAGGTACTGTATTTCTTTTATTTACTACCTTTCATGTTGCAGGAGTGTCTATTCCAAAATGGCACACAGGTTACTACAGCATAGAAGCAAGGGTCAGAGTACTTGTCAACAGTGCTCACTTCAGTTGCCTGAAATCTTGGGGTGTTGATTGAACTCACCCCAGATTACCCAGACTTACAGGTACTCAGGTCTGGAACAGATGGGTACCAACTATTTCTGGCAATGTTCAAAATTACTCCAGTTCTCTTCTAAACAGGTGAATAAAGCTACAAAATAGGTATTTCTCTTTCTTAATTGTGAGACCTCATTTTCTCAGCATGGAGAAGAGAAGGCTCTGGGGATGCTTCATTGGAGCCTTCCAGTATCTTAAGAGGGCTTATATAAAGGAGGGAGAGGGATTTTTTATAGAGGTAGATAGGGACAGGACAAAGGGGAATGGTTTTAAACTGGAAAAGACAAGGTTTAGATTAGGTATTAGACAGAAATTCTTTACTGTGAGGATGGTGAGGCACTGAAACAGGCTGCTCAGAGCAGCTGTGGATGACCCATCCCTGAAAGTGTTAAAGGTCCGATTGGATGGAGCTCTGAGCAGCCTGACATAGTGAGTGTCATCCCTGCCCATGGCAGGCGGACTGGAGCTGGATGATCTTTAAGCTCCCTTCCAGTGCAAACCATTGTATGATTCTGTGATTTTCAGTACTTTCAAAAGGCTGCTTGAAGCCTAGCTTAAGATATTTCAGTCTCAGGGAGAGCTGTTTGAGGCATGTAACTTCCCCCATGTTTCGTATTGATTAGGTTGGTGTGGTGGCCTATGTGAATCCCACTCTCTGATTTGCCTTCTACTTCATAAGCGTCTTAGGTGTAGTTCTTATGCTTTTGTATTGGTGAGGTTGAGAGGCATCTGGTATTGAGGTGCCTAAGGACCATCACCCTCAACACTGTATGTGATTTATTAGAGCTGGAGAAATAAGGATTTGTGTCTCAGAATTTTGAACATATATTAATTTTGTCAGCTGTTTGGGCATGTGGAAATAGCTAAACATGCACAATCAAATCAGTGGTAAGCAGTTAATTAAACAGATCCATAGTTTAGAAATCTGGACCTTTGTTTTGATGAAATCAGAAATTATAGAGGCTCTAAAAGCAGATTCTGATACTACAGTTCAATCCAAAGGAAGGAAATTTGTTAAACGTATAACTGATATCTTTATTTTGTAGTTCTCCTGCCAAACTTTAAAGGGGAGGACACTCCATCACTCTTAGAAGTAGATATGTTCCACATTTTGGTAAGCAGGTTCATTTTATTCTTCATATTAATGCTTTTTTTGAGCATAAATTTTTGTGTACTGTAC
Source organism: Aleadryas rufinucha (assembly GCA_013397815.1). Taxonomy (NCBI): domain Eukaryota; kingdom Metazoa; phylum Chordata; class Aves; order Passeriformes; genus Aleadryas; species Aleadryas rufinucha. The sequence goes on from VZTH01016099.1 coordinate 7,403, forward strand.
TCTGTAAATAATCCTGCACTATCTGTTCACTTGCATGAGTCAAATGGTTATACAAGAGCAACAATCAAATTATTACATCTGACTGCTATATATATTTGCTTTTAGTTCTGCTAACTTTCAAGTCTTTGCTGTCTTGTTCTTACTAAATTTCCTGCTTACAATCTCAATCTTTTTTACCACTTCCGTTGTTATTAAGCATAAAAAAATAAACTTAAGAAGTGCACTCAGTTTCCTTCCCTCACTTTCCCTTTGTCTCAATCAGTATCTCATACATTCTGATTCCTTGACGTTCACTCTCGTTACCTTCTGTATTTTTCTTGGCTTCTTCTTTCTGTTCTTAATACAAATCTGTATTATAGTTTTTTTCTGCTGTTACAAAAAACCCAAGCAAGCATAAAACAGCCAACAGAACCAAAGTCACCAAATAAAATCTGTTTTACCCTGGCTGCTTTTCTGTCTCATGCTTGATCTCACTTCTCACTTTTTTCAGTGTTCTTTGTCTTCTGTCAAAGAACAGAAATTAAGTTTTTTAGGAACTGGACAACCTGTCCTGATATATCTCTACACTGACAATTACCATGCAGCTCTGAGTTTCCTACGTGCCATGCTGCACAAATGGTTAATATTTTCCAGTGGATTTCTGCTACATTTTGAATTAAAACCAGCAAGATAGATAAACAGACTACAGAAATAATATACAAATGCATAGTGAGAATATAATTGCTACCATTGTATCTGTTACCAAATTTTTGTCACTTAAATATTTGCCTATTCCTTTTCACTGTAGGTGGGAGCTGTGTTATCCTTTCCATCTTTATACTGGGAAGATGCTGTAGACTTGCAACCTTCATCAGTTAGTTCAGCCTATAACCACCTCTACCTCTTCCATCTGACAACACTGGCACACATTGTGCAAATTGTCATCTCTTCAGCAACAGGTAGATGTGTACTTGTGTTGCAATATTTTGGCATTTTTGCACAGTTTCTTAAATACAATAGATTGACACCATTAGTGTCTTCCAGGTATAAATTTCCTCATAATAAGTGACAGGGCTAGGTAGTAATAACTGTTTTCTGGTAAAAATTAAATAGCACTACATCAAGTTCAGAGCATTTTATTATATCACTTCTGTGTACTTAGGCTAAGAAAACAAAATAGTTATTGATATACCAGTACTTGCTTCAGTCAGTCAGTCATTTCAGAGGGGTATCTTTCCCTTCTTCACTCCTTAGGAGAATCAAAGTTCTGCCAAGCAGTGTCACTGAGCTGTACAGTGACAATCAGTAGGGTTTTGGGAAATAAAATTTTCTTTACCCTTCAGCTTAGTAAATACCCAGATCTGAAATACAGAATGCTGTAAACAGATAGGAGAGAATTTCACTTTTCTCTGTATTTCATAACATTGTTAAAAATTACCAGTAGCCTATAGGCTTGCTAGCTACTAGTTTTCTTTTTCTTCATTATGATAGGAATTTAAAAAAAAAAGCAACCTAAACATTTTTTTAAATTTCTGTAGCTTAAGTTGTGTAGGATAACTTCAAAAGTTCTAGGGAAGGAAGCAGTTCATTACATGAGGACAAGCAGTGAGGGAGTAATCCTGATTCTTCTTACAGCATTCAGTTTTAGGAGAACATTTTTAAGGCAGAAAACAGCAAATAGAAAAGGATTAAGCAAATTAAAGTGGAAATAATTGTGTAATGAAATTGAATAATAAAAAAAAGGTTTTAGTATTTGTGAAAGAGAAGTGTGTCAGGATGGAGTGCATTTACAGTGGATTCCTCTCTTTGTTTGCAGAATCCCCCACTGCTCACTCATCTGACAACAGTGAGGAGGCACAGTCTGCAGAGTCTTTCTGTAGAGAGGTTTGCCAGTACACCAGTGGGTAAGTAGCAGTTCAGTTGTAGCATTACATTTCCCTGGAAAGATGGCAATCCACAGGACTGACCAGCACAGCACAGAAGGCAGGAAAAAAATTACCCATTTTGTATGGGGAGTTAGCACAGTGCCTTGTGCTTTCTTCCCATGCTCCTGAACACAAACTGGTGAAAGGAATGCTTTTAGTTCATGTGGTTACTTTTTGTGGACAGCAGAGTAAATCATTAGTCTGAGGATGAAAAAATACCTGTATCCATTCTGGAGAGAAATATGTCCAACTACAGTATTTATTTTTTTCTTTGCTTTGATTATTTTGGTTTAGATCTCTTGTGTTGAGTGTTAGTGTTGTGACTTCCATAATGAAGTATGAATTAGTAATTTTTTTATTCTATTCATTTTATTCTTTCTGAAGAGTACTTATACTGGTTTAAGTGGGTTTTTTTTCTTTCATTAACTACATTCAAAACACCAACCAATTTTTTGAATCAAAAATTTTCACCATTTCAAAAATTTACTGGCTTTTAGTAAAAAACACAACCAGTGTAAGAATCAGTTGCTCTGTGTGATGTGTTGCACTGTCTATATCAGATTATTTTCAGTAACCTAGAGCTGTGTATTGGCTATTTATTTTTTATAATTCTGAGAATAATAGAAGTTTTTGAAGATTTAATACAGGTGTGGTACATAAACTCAGTACTCATTCCTTAGGAAAAAGGGAAGCGGGAAGTTAAGTGCTGGCGGTTGTGTTTCACAGACTTTAGGGTTACGTGAGTGTTGCTTCTACACAGCTACCATTCTACCAATGCTACCCAAAATGTGAAAGTGCTAGAAGGATTTGCACTGGGAGCTACTGCAGGTATTTCTCATTTGTGTTTTACAGTTGCTTTAGTCAGGATATTCCAGGCTGGCTTGTGTGGGATAGTGTTAAAAAAGGCATCATGCCTTACCTTCGTTGTGCTGCTTTATTTTTTCATTATTTGCTGGGAGTCTCTCCACCGGAGGAACTGCTACAAGGTAATTATGAGAAAACAAATGTATGACCTTTTTCGTCTTGAAAGAATTTTTAAATGTTCACAATAACTTAACAATAGTCAATACATTAAAGTAAGATTTGGAAAGTAAAAGGATTACTAATTTGTAAAGGAAGGGACAGGCATGAGAAGCTGAGTTGTCTTGGCTTTCTTTGCGTAGTAGAGCATTACATTTGAGTAGTTCTGAGTATATGCAAATATGTGAATTATCAATGATTTATTGATAGTAAGTACTTGTTGATAAAGATTCAGTGGTTTAAGGATAATTTCAGGAATTTAGATTACATCACCTGAGAAATTGCCAGAAGTATGTTTTAAAAAACCAATCTTTTTGTGTAGTGCTAATGTTAGTAAATGCTAAAGACACAGAGACTGAGCAAAACAAAGCCAAATAGATACAAAGCACATTATAAAACTTAAGCCTCTTCCTTGAAGGATCCTGATGCATTACAGATACTAACCCCAAAAATAAATATTTTGACGTTTGTCAAAATGCAGTGAAACACAGAATCATCAACTATTTGGAAAGAAGGACCATGATTTCTATGAATAACTGAGACAAAATATAACATGTATAACATAAAACAACAAAAATATAAAATTGATGTATATAAACTGTGAACTAAGTTTGAATTTTATTAGAATATACAAGTCAAAATCTCTGCAGTTTGGGATATGCTGTTATCCTTACCAGGAGTCTGGATCTTTGCCGTAGGGAGGAGTCTTACTGGTGAACCAACAACGTAATTTTCTGTAGCAGAGACAATAAATGACCACCCAGCAAATATCAAATTAGCCCAACTTTATGTAGTCTGTTAGCACTGACTTGATTACAGCAAAATTTAATAGCATTGAGGACTATCATTAAGATAGTGAAAAACTAAAATGCAAGTACAGAAACCTGCTGCACTGTGTTACATATTATGCAGTAATTTAAGCAAGGAATTCTGTTATTACAGTAACTTATGCATTTAAAAATACTTAATAATATATATAAAATTTGTTTAAACAGATCCTCAGCTAATCCAAATTGCTATAGCTCTGATTAAGTTGGTGGAATAATATCCAATTGTACTATGTAGGAGCTATGCTGAAGATGCAGGATACAGACTATTCAATGGAAAAGGGATCAGGAGATTTCTAGTTTTGAGTGAATTATGAAACACTTAAACAGTTGTTCATGTTTTCTTTTGCAGTTTCTGAAGAAGGGCAATTCAAGGCACTTTGTAGTTACCTCTCTCTACCTACAAATTTGTTCCTGCTCTTCCATGAATATTGGGACACAGTAAATCCACTGCTTCAAAGGTACTAACTGGGACTGGACAGCCAAGTTTTTCTGTTATGGTGACCCTGTGAGAATTCTAGATCAACTTTTATAATAAATGATTGAGCTTAAATTCATACTGAAGTTTTAACATTGTACACAGGTACACTGAATCTCTTAAAGCACTTCAAAAACATAAAGCATTCTCTGTTTTATGGTAATTCCAATATTAAATAATTACTGTTTAAGGGACTAGTGCTTGCAGACCTATATGAAACCATACAGGCAGAAGTTATTTTAAACCTTAGCTTGCTTGATATGCCACTTAGTGTTCATTTGCCTATTTTTAATCTGTGTACAGCAAAAGTGCTGATTACATGAGCTATAAAATGAGATTGTAGAAAATCACATAGCTGACAGGGTGAGGCTTTGTATTATTTCTTGTCAGCATTTGCAGAATAGACTGGTGGATGTGCAAAGTGGCTTAAGGGTTAAAAGGTACAGTTAGAGCATTACGTACATTGCTGTCTGCAGTCATGGAATCATCAAATGTTAGAGGGTTGGGAGGGACCTTAAAGATCATCTGGTTCCAACCCCGCTGCCAGGGGTGAGGCATCCATACCTTCTCTGGGCAACCTGTTCCAGTACCTAACCATCCTCAAAAGAAAGAATTTCCTCCTAATTTCTAACCTAAATTTCCTCTCTTTCAGTTTGTGAAAGTAGCAGTAAAGAAAACATCCTTTCTTTAGTAGTAAAGAAAGAATTGGTTGAATTCTGCATTCAGAATCTCAAATTAAATAAACAGACACATCATCCCCCACCCCAATTAAGAATAATCCATCTATATTGTGTTGGAGAATGTCTCTGTGTATTTAATGTGATCATTTGAGCACCTGGTTGCATTAATGATTATTCCTGGTTCTTGGCAGAATTCTCTGACTCATATTAACTTTTACTGCATTATTGTTTGGTTGGGGTTTTTAACCTCTAGTTGTTTTAACGTTTGTTGTCTAGATTTCTTCAATTCAAGGACATTTTGAACTGTTGATTTCCAACTAGAGTCCATATAGCTGACCTAAACAGTTCTCTACATACAGTTTTATTATGATCAATTCCATGTGTAGTATATATTATTACTTATAAATTAATTTTTACAAGTAAATTATTAAATAAGTTTGTCTTACTTGTTTCTACATATTTGCTCAAAGACATAATAGTGCTTCTAAGAGAACACAGAAGATGGTGCTTGTGAACACTGAGGATGATCACTAGAAGCAGGATTAACAAATAGTTACAGTGCTCCCAGTCAGAAAAAGAGGTTTCAAGTAGGAGGCTGCGTATTTAACGTAATAGTAACAGTTGCCAAATCGTCATGCAGGTTCCCATATGTTTTTTCACAGAATCTTATTTCAGAAGACTAAATTTGATGATTGTTGAGAAATGCATTAAACGAAGCATACTAGACTGACCATCTGCTGCAGTTCTTTCTCCCTTCTCCTTTTGTAGGAGTAACTTGAAAGACATCTTAAACATACCAGTTCCTCTGTTCAGTAGCTGGCCAATACCTGCCATTGTTTTGATAGACACGTTTGGCCATTCTTAGCAAGCACACATCATGCACATCACAATCAGAACCGTTGTAAAACAACCACTAGGTGATGATTATTTAATAAAAACAGCAAATGTTTTTCTATTAGAATGTACAATATTTATTTATGCTGTGTCTTTTAGCACATGTATTCCAAAAGGTGCTGTGTATTGTACCCCACTTTGAGAAACTGAATATGTCTGAAGACTGCTTGCATTTTTTAACTGTTTTAATCTTGTGTTTTCATGTGCATGATGATAATTTGAAGCATTTTTCCACATAATTTTTTCCTCCTGTATGCAAACTTAAAATGTTCTCCTGAAGAAAAGTGTAAAAAAACACCCCTGTTTTCCCTTGCAAAGCTTTAGGTAGAACTGTCAATGCTTTTATCAGTGTATTGTGTTTGCATATCACTTACTAGTTTAGTTTAATGAATCTAAATGTATATTTTTATCAAATGCTGTCATCTGCAAATGTTTGTTTGAAATAGGTGGTGTGCTGACCCAGTGGTGTTAAGTTGTTTGAAAGGGAAAAGCATTGCAATAAGGTAAGTTGTTGTTTTCTTCTGTTTTTGACTTAAAACACTTGAGAGAATGAAGTGCTCGTTGTGGGCAAGTTAGAGACTTCGTTTTTGTTCCTTCTGCTCTACTATTGGAAGTACATTTGTCTTTAAATGTCTTGTTTATTATTCCTCATGGAGTGATTCTTCATTGAGATTATACAACACTGTTAGACAAGTAATCTGTCCTGCTCTAGGAAAGAACAAAAGCTAACTGAAATATAAAATGTCTTCATACATGTAGGTTATATATGAAATTTAAGTTCAGCACCTTTGCTGGAATATAGAAATGTTGAAGCTCCCATGTGGAGCATCTCACTTGGGATTCCAGGACTGAAGAATTGCTCTAGAATTGTAGCCTTCTGCAGAAATAACCAAAAACTTAGCAGGGATTCGTAGTTATTTATTCTGTTAATTACCTTGATCTTTATTATTCTCATAATAGTTCTTTTCCACTTACCCAGGTATCCGAGGAAAAGAAATCATTTAATAGAGCTTCCTGAAGACTATAGTTGCCTTCTGAACCAAGCCTCTCAGTTTAGGTAACATGTGGCTTATTTAGTTGTCTTCTTAGGTGTTTTGCCTCTTCTAGGGAATTTTATATTCTTGCAGGTACTGTAACTGGTGTTGAAACCAAACAGAAATTATTTTGTAGAAGTGAAGACATTGTTATGGTTATACTGGCCAATACTAGCACATGTTCATTTTAAATGTGAAACACAACAGGTTGCTTAATGAAGTCATTTGTGTTTGTTAAGACAATATGTACAATTTTTATAGCTTAATCTGCTGGTCATTTTTCTCCAGTGCAATGTGCATTTGGTTTGGCCATAAGCCTGAAAATTATTTTTGCACTGGACACAACAAGCCCAGATGATGGCACTGTTTCATGCCAAGAAGAGTGAATCATTAGGATAATTCAGGTCAGAAGGACTTCTGCTGATCATCTAGTTCAACCTCCTACTCAAAGCAGATATCTTGCAGATAAAATATTTCAAACAGTGTGAAAACACAACATAAGGCAGATATGTGAAATGATTATGACATAATATGTCTTAGGTTTTTTGTTTGATTGTGATTTGGGGTTTTTAGTTGGTTGGATAGGTCATTTGGGGGTTTTTTTAAGGAACATTAACTTTAGTTAACATTTCTTTAAAAGTTTTAATTCCTACTGTGACATGCTGGTTATACTTCTTTTAGATGCCCACGGTCTTCTGATGATGAACAAAAACACCCAGTATTGTGTTTATTCTGTGGGGCAATGTTGTGTTCCCAGAATACTTGCTGTCAGGAACTGGTGAATGGGGAGGAGCTGGGAGCCTGTACTTCTCATGCTCTTCAATGTGGAGCTGGAGTCTGCATGTTCCTCAAGTAAGTAGCCAGAATTTAATGTGTTAAAGAATAAAGGGAAATATTAGAAGGACAGAATTCACAACGTTGTCAAAGCTTTAATTCTTTTTGTCTGAGATAAAGAAACATTACTTTGACATAAATTATAGCTCACCAAAAAGGGAAGAGCCTGCTTGGAATTGTATTTTAAATGTAGCTGTTCTTTTCTTTAAGAATCAGAGAGTGCAAAGTCGTCCTCATTGAAGGTAAAACCAGGGGCTGCTTATACCCTGCACCCTACTTGGATGAATATGGAGAAACGGATCCAGGTCTAAAGTAAGTAAATAATTGACTTCCTACATTTCTATTTTTGTATCTCTTTTCTTTCTTATACTCATTGGGCAACACCTTTTTCTGGCTAGTGTATACAGCACTGTATGTAACACCTGTCTTGGCCTGGGGAACTGATGGCAGTTTCCAGTCAGGAATGGGTAGTTTATAATGAGAAAATACACTTTTTTGGTAATGTTAAACTTCCTTACTTTTCTCAAGAATGTTTTATATGTATTTAATCAGAAACGTGACAACTGCCATTGCTGAAATGTTGTCATAGAAATGGCAGTCATTGCTTGTCACAAGTAGAAATTTTTTTACATTTCCAGTAGACTTGTTGGAATTGGTGCTCCTGCAAGTATTTAATTAGTGCAGTGCTAATGTTAGACTATTAATTGGACAGTTTATCAGTTGCTGTTCTGATAATGCTAACTGGTAATTCTCTTCTTTTCTTCTCTGAAGAAGAGGCAATCCCCTGCACTTATGTTGGGAGCGTTACCGGAAGCTCCATCTGCTGTGGCAGCAGCACTGCATCATAGAAGAGATTGCCAGGAGCCAAGAAACGAATCAGATCTTCTTTGGATTCAACTGGCAGCTGCTCTGAGTATCTTGATTTTAGTGAAAACTCTTACCTTTGGCAGTGCTTTGGAAAAGGAAAGGAGGGTGGCAGTAAAAAAATCTACTCCAGTGGTTTCTGTAGTTCAGACAATTAATTGATGGATTCTCTAGGTTGGATGTATCACTGATACATTGAAACAGAAACTCATATCATATATTTTCCTCTTTTTTTCTTTCCAAAAAAAAAAAAGAAAACCACATTCTGTAATTATTACTGAACATTCAGGTCCAGAAATATTTCCATTTTTTCAGAAGTTTCAATTGTTTCACGTGTTTTCATGGGGACAGTTCCCAAATGCTGTGCTTCAGAGCACACGCCACGTTTGTCTCTTCGATGCCTTGAGAATGTCTCTAAATGGTGTTGCCAAGGAAAAGCCTCCTTTACTTTCTTCCTGGGTTTTTTTCCCAAGCTTAGTGAAGCTTTACAAAGGTCGAGATATTATTGGAGTGGAAGCGGTGCCAGGTCTTTAGTCATCTGCAGAAACAGGTACAGTAAAGAATACATTCTACAGAAAAAGCTTGCATTCAGCTTTACCTTGGGATTTAATGAAGAGTTTTCATTAATGAATTCTTTAAATGAGAAGTGTGGGATAGAAAGTGCATGGGGGGAATTACCATCCTGCTTGTTGCATCAAAAAACTAAGTCTGTGCTTTTTGCGTTGCCAGAACTGCACTTTATCTAATGAATTTATCCTCCATTATTGTATATCATAAGAGGTCTAGGGCTTCACCATTTGGCTAGGTTGTGGTTAGTTTTACTTCCTTTACAGTTTGTCTTCTGAGATTTTCCCCAAGAATCAAAAGCGAAAATACTGCAGGTAGGTAGTTGTAGTGTAGCTCTGCAAGCTGTAGGAGAGCCAGAGACTTCAGTAAAGTAAGCAGCCTTCAAAGCTATCACTGGACTAAAACCAAGGCCCAGAAGCAGCAATTCTTAGAATCAGAGATAAGTTTGCCCATATTTGAGCGATTTCCCACTCATCATCCTCTGTCATTACTGTTTGGAGCATGCTTTGGAGTCTGCATAAATGCAATGGTGTGTTTTGGGAGGCATGTTCAGTGGTTCAGTGCCAGGTAGAGCAGAAAAGGGAAAAAAGGTGGCTAAGTCTGTCTCTTTACCCTTCAGTAATTAATAGCACATTGTGATTGAACTCTCTCTCAATGATATGTGATTGTGCTTCAGTTCTAAATGTTTGTTGTTCTGTTTTCTGAATTTCAGCCATAATATAAATGAGAGAATTTGTAATGTGATGTGTAAAAACTCTTTTCCAGGAAATTTCCATTTCCATGTGAAAGTTTGAAGTTGTCACTACCCTCAATTTCCCTGCCCCTTTGCTATTTGGATTCTTTTATGCCATTTTAATAAGGCTTTCAAGGGGAGGTTTTAAAATTAACGTCTGAGTGTGTTTTTGTATGACGTATTTTTTTTGTTTTGTTTTGCCACAATTGTATGAGAGATAGTAGAATCACAATTAATGATTTTGATTTAAATACCATTCTTCTGGGGTTTTTTAAATGTTTTTTGAGTATGTATGTATGAGTGCACTGAACAGCACCATAACTAATCTAAAGATGGAATACAATGATCTCAAATACTGTTCTGGTTTCAAATACTTTTTAAAAACTTCTGCTGTAATCCTTCCCCAGTGATATAAAAAGTTGGCTTTGGTATATTCCCAGGTATTCGGTTTCTTGCAATTAAGACCATTCTCCTTGTTTTGATTCTGTCAGGTTTTAAACCTAAATATTAAACTCTTTGAAGACAAACATTAATTCTGTTAGTCTTCTCTAAAACATGTTTGAAACACATACTGAATTTAGAACAGTTGTCATGAAAACTTGCATGCACTGGTGATTTTTGTCATCAAAACACTGCTTACCAACAAAAATATTAAATTAAGACTGGCAAATTGATACCAAACCTGTATTCTCTTACTGTTTCCCTCTGATATTTACCTATTCAGTTATCAAAAACTTTCCGTTATCTTACACTTCACTGATACAAAGTTTCCATTATCCAATATGCAGTGAGATCACTTCATTTTGTTTTCTGTCTGAACTGCAGCATATAAGGACAGGAGCTGGTAAGAGCGGGTGAGTTTGTTTAAAGCTCTGGAAATCTCTTTGTAGCTGAAGAAGTGGGAGAGGAAAGTTGCATCTTTCTGTACATTTGCACATACTAATTCAGCAAATGGGCTCCCATGTCATTCACTGACTAGCGTGGTCATCTTTAATTTCATAAATTACTATGCAGTTTTGTTCACTGTGAGTATAATCTGTATTTAGTGACCGCAAGATGCTTATGCCACTTATTTCTGTTCCATCCAAGCTGACAGAAGTTATTTGATAATGCACATACTGGTATCTTAAATTGCAAAAATGTAAATTTGAAACTTGTATAATGTTCTTGTGCTTTTGAAATAAAATATCTTGTATATGTATATTTAAAAAAAAAAAGGAAATAAAGTAACTTCTTGTAGATTATTCAATTTTTATTTGAAGGCCCTTTGACACCTCACAGTTCATTTTACAAGAGCGCTATAGTGGTGTCTGTCAGTATGGGAAAGGAGAAGAGCTGGTGAGTGGTTGGTAAACTACCAGTTCTCCCTGTAGGCTGTATCATCGTTGTACTGTAAGGAATGGTAGCATGCTTTTTCTTATGTAAAGATACACTCCACTTGAAACTTATCCTAGTATTTTACAGATGCAAGTTCCTGCAGTGTCCACCTAAATTTCTAAAAGAAGTCTTAAGTACAGAATTTAATATTTACATGCCCTAAAACTGATCTGGTTGAGTGATTCTGGTTTTGTATCTTCTCAAAGAACTGTCTATGCTATTTAGCAGATACTTAACCTCTAGAAAGGGAAGCTTTGTGGTGTTGGTCTAATGTGCTGTGTGATACATACTTAAAAAAAAGTGTTCTATTACACAGCTAAGCAAACAGTCAGGACATCTTTTCCACAGAAATGGCCAGTACTTCTTGCGTGTTTTTATGTTACAGTTTGTCATCCTGTCCTCACTGCTTTGTTGTAGCTTTGGGCACCATTTGGGTGTTAATGGTGTTGCTCTTTATGTTTATTCTTAGTAAATGGTTTTTAAGAACCAATTCCTGAAAAGGTAAAAAGTAGAGGTAGGTAGATAGATGGAAGTCTACTAGCAAAAATGTTCTGAAGAAAATTAGAATAAGAATCCTGTTAATTAAGGGGAAAAAGAAAAAAAACACAGCACTATTTCTTGCATAGTAAAAATCTCAATGTACAAAGTTATATAGAGGAGTATTTTGGCCATCATGTGCTTTGCATTATGGCTGAAATCCACTTTATTTTCTAGACAACAGCCTGTAATAATCTCCAGTGTAAACTAGTTAGATTCATAATACAACATTTAAGTTGTTACTTAGATTCTTCTAGTCTATTACTTGACAAGGTGTTCAAAGATACTTTATCAAAAATAGAAGTTGTTTCATTTCTGTGGCACAATCTCTTTTCTTTGTTTTTATCAATATTTTGCAGGTAGGCTAAATTTGAAGGTTGATACGGGAAAAAAATGGCTAATAATGAAAATCCACTTCCTTACATGTGTCTCAAATCTAGTTATTTCTAATGCTAGCTACATTTCTCTGAAGTTACATTCAGTAGTCAAAAGCATACATGGAAGTGAAGTTACGTAAAGGAAATGTGCGTTGAAGGAGAGCAAGCTGAAAATCCAAGAGGTGATATACCTGATTTTGTGTAATGGTGAGTAAGAGACCAGGTACAGAGTTAAACATGAGACGTTAAAACAGGACCTGACTTTTCTTATTTCTGTGTGACTATTGTTCACGAGATCAGTGTCAAAAAAAGGAGTGTGGTTTGTGCTGTGTAAGTACAGATTGTCAAACATCTTACAGTCCATCAGACTTAATTTTAGGAGGTTTCCAGGCTTCGTGCTTGAGTGAATGGGCTGCAGCGAAAAGTTGTGAAGCACAAAGTAGGGGCTGTGGATTTCATGATCATTTGAAGTCCATGTTATGTTTGTGAAGATGTGTGGTTAGTCTTTTTCAGCAGACTGCAGAACCGTACATCTCCTCCTTAATTGTGCCTGAAATGTCATATTGGCCTCTTTGGATACAAGTATTGAGATGCTTATCCCAAGGTACCAGAGTTCCTGCTTGAGCTATGTTCATTTTAACAAAATCCTAAATGTGCTGCATGTTTATATTTCTCAGTGTTTTTTCTCTGTGATCAACATAGAGCAAGTGTTTTCAGGGGCAACTCAGAAAGCTTTAAAGGAGAGCATTGTATGTGCAATTTCTAAAGAAACGCTCATAGTGCCTTCACCAGAAACTCAACATTACAGTGCTTATTTTATTTTTTAAATTAAGAGCTTGATAAAGAAGATAGTTTTATGCATAGGCGAGTTTCTTACTCTGGAATTTGCTGTGTTGTTATACATTCTGACTGGATTAGGCATTAATAACAATAGGGTAAGTGTCCTCCAAATCGTGTTTATTTCTGTATCTGAGCAGATGCCCTGGCTTAAAGGCTTGGCTCACTAATGCCATCTGTGTCATTATAAATTACGGAGAATTAAAGGTGGAGTCTGTGCTGCTGCCTGAGTTTTTTTCCTTGATCCAGTGCCTCTGGTGTTAAATACTGCAAGAAACCAAAACTATTGTGACAGGTGCTGTAAAGGAAGATGGATATGTAGGGTGTAGCACTTCCATGTTCTGAGGAAATCAATAAATACAAAGCAAAGAAGAAAGCATTTATTAACAAAAGTAAATTTTATCCTGATACTGTGAAACGAGCTGTCATCTTTTTGTAACGCATGTGTATCGGTGGAGACTCTGAATGCCTAGACTGGAGAGAAATTAACAATCTAATGACTCAGTAATTACTGGTAATAGGCCAGACAAGGACTGTTCCCTGTGAGATGTATGCTGAAACTAAGTGAATTTCAAAACCAGTCACATTCCACTGTTGCAGTTTGGGGCAGTTGGCTGAGAGACAAAGGTTAATGTGCTAAATGCTAATTAATCTTGTACACTAAAATGTGTTTTCTTCATATGCAAGCAAATGAGCTGTGTGGGGGCTAGAAAAAATTGTGTAGCTGGATACAGCTGGATACTTGCACCTCTGCTCTTCCTGGTGATGTGTTACAGCAACTGCTGGATGACATTTCTGTGTCTTGACAGAGATACTGAGGCTGGATGATCAGTTCACTCATCCTTCCAAATCTGTTTTTTCAGAGCAGATTCTTGACAAATCCATTAACTAGAAAGCTATCAGAAAGTAAGCTCACAGGTCTTCTAATTCTGCAAGCTTTAGTTATTGAGGTCTAGGACTGTTTTACCAAAAGTAGGTACAATAAAATTGAGTTAAGGAGGTGACTGCTATTGACTGACACATGTGGCACTTTGCATACTCATCTGAAAAAAATACACTGCTTTTAAAAGGAAAAACATATACTGTTACAAAATCTGATTAGTTTGCAATACATGACTGTCTTTCTCCTTGATCTCTCAAGGAACTACCACTTTCTGTATTCATTCTTTTCCAGTCTGTACTAGCTAATTATAGAGCTGCTGGTAAGTACTTCTGGCTCTCAGAAATGGCTGAAGGAATTACGCACCAGTTAAGTTTTAATCCCCCTCTGGGCAAAGTGATTGCAGTGAAGACAAAAAGTAGGCATGCAGGTAAGTGGAGTGCAAAGGGAAGAGTTATAACAGTTCTTGTAGAGGGAAGTCTGACCTTACGAACCTAGTTCTTTGAAAGGGTTTTAACATACATAAGTGTAGGCCTAACATGTTAGGAAGTGAAGGAATTCCGGTTGAAATTATGGCCATGCACATAGCCTGCTTGAATTACAATACAGATTATTTCACTGCACAATTTATTTATACTATATCCTTATAGTATATTTTTTGCTTTTTCTAGTGTTATGGAATACAACAGTGTTTTGGTAAAGAAATTTTTACTGTTGCTCTGCACAGTTTCAAAAGCAGGAATGGTTTTCTATTTCAAATATTTCAGTGATTAAATTTCTTTTACTTGATTATCCGCAAGGAATGCACTCACAGCAGTAACAAGTGAAATATTTTATTTGGTCTTTTCACCTGTTTTGTATCAGTACTTCTTTCCTGCTTACTATTAATGATCAATTACAGTCATAGGGCATCCTGTAACTACAGGTGTTTTGGGCATTGAAGGCTTTCACTCTGCATTGACAAAGCTCCTGAGCCTTGTAGTAGGGGTGTGATGGGAGAACTGTCAGTCTGCCTTCACTGATTTCAAGTAAACCCTCACCTTCACACCCCTGGATCCGTGTGGTAAGTACTTTTGAAACGAGGAGCTTTCAAGCATCTAGTTTGTTTTAGAGGAAGTATCTACTTGGTTTTAAACTTGTGCTGTCACATGTTACTTGGAAGTTTAAATATCCATGCACAAGCTACCAGTTAGTTTTCTTAGGCAGAGAACTCCTTTCAGCATCACCCTTTGACTTTCAGGGAAGTGGGGCAACTGGCTTTCTCTAAACTATTGGAGGGATGAAAATGAAAAGATACTTCAGACATTTTTGGAAAAATAAGTGAAATACTTTATGGTAACTTTTATTACCTTCACCTGAATTTCACATACCTGGTGGGTTCTTGTAGGCTGTAATATATGTATACTTTTGTTAAAATTTCCCCTTTCCTAGCTTGGACCAATAGAGTCTTCATTTCAATTTTTGTAGTTTCTTTTTTGTAAAGAATCTTTTTATCCAGTATAATAATTTATTTTGGAATTTCCCTGCTCCTGGGATTTTTATAGGTGTAATGACAGTAATGAAAACTTCTTTGGTACCTCTTCAACTAAATCTGTATGTTAGTATGTGTGGACCCATTCTGTCTGAAATATGTGCTTGTGCATAATGACCTTTCTGGTGTATTCAGACCACGATAGAAGTCTGTATGTAAAGGAGAGAAAGTGGGGGAAAGTCCTGAAGCTTTGTGCAGTGTTGAGAATCAGGGCTTTCACAAGTAAAAATACATCCATCCAAAGAAGTATCAACATTTTTGGAGATGTCACCAGTCTGTGGTTTGTTCAATTGTTTTACTAGTTTTTCTACCTTTTTTTTCCCCCCCACCAGATAAAATCTGGTGACTGTAGGACTGTAAGAGAGAAAAGCTACACTTGTGATGTCATTTCTTGGAAGATTTGCCTACCTAGCTGCAGGGATAGATTTTGTTGTAACATTGGTTTTGCCACAGTCTGCATTTTGAACATCAATGTTGGGGTCATTCATGCTTGAGACAGTGGAGATCTGGTTGGCTTTGCCAAGGTTCTTAATGATGTTGATGTTGTATTTGGCAGTTTCCACAAAACTATTTTCTAGTAACCAACCATCTGATTCAGCCTCCAGATCTCCTAGAAGAAGGACATTCTTCATGGCTGTTTGTAGGTACCGGACACCAATAAGTACAGAGAGCTGTAAGAAACAGTTAATGGTTAAACAGCTGAAATGGCAGCCTCAGTCCTATCACTAAGTCAGTGTTCTGACTTGTGTATTTACAGGCCTTATAACTGAGTAAAGCAGACAGACTCTTTATCCTAACAATATATCTAACCACTCTTCCAATTAATTACATTTTTTTAGAAAGAAAGCAGGGAGAGGCAGATTGATTCTCTCTTCATTCTTTAGGATTCATTCTTCATTCATTTAACAATCTCCCTTGCACGTTATTAGTACATAAATACCTAGAATTACTCGGGAACCTTGCAGCCTCAGAGACTACAACTAATTGATGTAGAATGGATGATCAGTTAATGGAACCATCAGTCACCGGGAAAGAAAAAATCGTAGTCAGTGGATTTTTTTCCACTGACCTTGATTAAATCAATATTTCCTCTAAGGAGGTTTAATCATTCCTATGTAAGCCATATGTGTCCTACATGCCAAGGCATGAAAATTAAGAAGGATGGCCTATAGCAGAGGCTCGAGTCTAAGTTTAGGAAAAAGCCCCACTTTCATAGTTCTGTTGGAATCAAGATCAGCTTGTCAATATTTAAGGGAGCACAGAGAGCTGGCTCACAGCTTTTCACATGGTTTCAGAGCCCTGCTATTTCTGGCACCGCCACACCACCTAGCACTGCCTGAGGACTGTTGTGAACTACTTTAATTACAGTGCTAATATTAATGCAATAGGGCAATAGTCAGGAAACTAAAACAAATTTAAAAGGTAAGAAAACTGTATTGGAGCCTGTGTCATTGGGGGGTGCTTTACTTGGAGATGACAACACCCAGAGAGCTCTCTTTAAGACGTCAGCAGGAAGACTGCAGCTTTGCAGGCATGTAGCTTGCTTGTGATGCGCTTATTTTGATTGCATAACCAGCAGCCCAATCTACTTCTAAAAGGATGATATGCTATGATTGCAAATATTGTGTATATGGTGAAACTATGTAAGGTAAAAAGGAAGCTTTGAGATATTAATAAAATGCTCAATTTTAACTATAAACAAAATTAATGCATTGAGACAAATACTCATATTTTATATATTTGTTAAAACTGACTTCAAACAACACTCAGACCTTCTCACCAGATTTCCTTGCAGTTGTGTCACTGCATGTATCATTCTGTATCTGATCCCATAAATGCATCAGGGAAGGGAATATGCTGTATTCTATTGAAAAAGCTCTGTAAATATACAGAATTATATACGTGGTTTCTGAGAGTTGTCATCCTCAAAAAGATTTATTTCTGCTCTGTGGACTTTGTCTTTACTAAGGGAAATCCTGCAACATTCCTGAAGTGCTTGTGGACTTCACACTGGATGCTGATGCACTTCTCATATGTTACACCATCATCTTTTCCCATCCTAGAGAGACAGAAGACTGATAATTTTGATAGAGACCATTTCTGTGAGACTTACCTCAAACAACCAAATAAGCAATGCTGCAATGCCAATGGATCTCATGATACCAGTGTAGTAATCCAGCAGGGCGTCTCTGCACCCCTTCATCCAGATATTGAGCTCCTCTGTCAGGAAGTCGTAGTTGTAGTGAGCACTGTTGTTCGTCAGCTGGTACTGGATGCAGGGCCGTGGGGAGCTGGGGTTGCAGCAGCTGAAGGGGACTCCATCCACCAAGAACTTCCCATCAACGTTGCTCTTCAGACGGCTGCAACGGGACAAAGTTTGGGCATTACAAACCTGGTGTCAGCAGCAGGCAGTGCCTGTGATTTTAGAAAAGGAATGCAGTGCTGCATTCCTCTGCTGCAATGTAGGCCTCTCCAATGTAACAAAAGGAAAAAGAGGATATACTTTCAACTGGACAAGTTGTTTACTGCAGGAAAACTGAGTATTGGATTTGCTGTATTTAAGTGTGGTATAGCACAGTACCTCATGTGGTTCTTGGTTCTGTGCCACAAGATGTGAGTTCAGTGTTCATGGAGACATTGCCTTTTTAAGTGTCTTTGTGCTGAAAATACTAAAGACAATTTTTGAGCTTGTTTATCTTGGTGGAATTCTAATGGAAGTTATGTCCCTGGAAATCCTGTGTTTCACTACTTCGGGATTGATTTTTCGACACAATCATTCCATGGGAGAGATCCTAATACAAGAACAGCTTCGCATGCCACAGAAACCACTGGAGATCGTCTGCTGGCTTTTCATCACTGTACCCATTGCAAGAGCTGGTTCAGCACATGTTTTGAATCCAGCTCACAAGGGGTTTCTACTTGTAACTTTACTTTCTGTGACTTTTAAAAAAAATATTTATTGCTAAAAATTATTCCTTTCCCTCCTCTATAAGATCAGGAGGAAAACAAGTGGGGAAAGGAAAGATAAAGAGGAGTAAGAAAAAAAAAATCATAGATGGGACAAGAACACAGTCTCAAATTAATCAAGATTTGCTGGAAGTTAAATGAATCCTTGACATCTCTTTGCTTCAGAGAAAGATACTCTCCAGTTTCTGGAAAATCTCTAAGAGGTTGAGAGACACTCCCACACCTTGGGGAAGCAGCCACTAAGCTTGCATCTATTTTCATGCTCATTGCAAAAGGCTGATTTCCTGAGACAGCCCCATGGGTGAGAACCATGCCCTGGTTTATCAAGGCCAGGCCCTTTACCCTTTGTAAGAGGGCCAGAATACATGAAAGACAATTTTCATTTAGATATCCAGCTTTCACCATTTACCAATAGTAGATTTTTTAATACTTTGCCAAACTTATTAATTTATTAATGTTTGCAAATAAATTTGTGATAATTTTTGCAAATAATGTTTGCAAAATAATAATTTTCTGTTCCACTGCAGCTGATCTAAATTAGCGGGAAGGAAATCATTACAAGAAGCTCATCAGCTAAACATAAGAAGCAGAAACACTGTGGTCCAGTCTTGTTCTGGAATTTGGGACTAAATGTAACCTTCAAATGAAACATAAGCTGCTAGGAAGCTCAGTATTTGTCTCAGTGCTGTGATGGCAGAATAATTGCTTTTATTTTATTTCTGTGAGCCTAGTGAAAACAACCTCCTTTTTTTTCCCCTCCCCTTCCCCCCCGCCCCTTTCTCTTTTTTCTCTTTTTTATTTGGGTTGTAGTGTGTTTTGTTTTATTTAAAGTTCTCTCAGAAACATCTTCCTCAAAGATCTTTCCAAGTAAGCCAGGAAGTTCATCTGCCACTTCCCACTTAGGAGTGGGATAGGCATGAATTCCTCTCCATTTTCAAGTCTAGCTCTTCATTTTGTGGCCATCATATCCCTGGCAATGACAACAAAATAGAATCAATGCAAAAGAGTCCAAATAATCCACTGAAAGTAGACTGAAGTGTGCGAGCCTCATGGGCATAGGCAGAACCAGGCAATGGAAGGGAAAGGAGCCAGAGAGGCACAAACCAGAAAGCCACAATGTGGGAGGAGAAAAGAAAGCTCACAGAGAGGAAGACTGGCACATTGTGAAAGGGAAGATTTTACCTGGGCTGGCAAAATGCCCTCAATATTTCAGGGTATGGTATACGTTTAATAACCCCAATATAGTACAGCGTCTAAGATGGTTGAAATACAATCTCTTAAACTGGGTCTTAAGCTTTTCTTTTGATCCCAAGCATCAATTGAAATACTTTTTTTCTTCCTGACATGTTATAAACAGGAATCTTCTTCTACTGCCAACAGTAGCAGTTTCCAGACGTTGGTTATGTCCTCCTGCCACTGTGTTTCCTGTGCTAGTGGCAAATTTAAAAATTATTTCATTTGTATCTTGGTACTTAATAGTACCTTGGTACTGTTAGAAGGGAGGACCTTAGTAAAAGAGCTGGTGGAGCACAACATTCGCTGCTCTTTGCTGTTGCAATTCAAAGTTGTTATGGTATTGTGAAGCAAAAATTTGCTTTTGAGCAAAGATGATTTTTACCCAACTAAAGCAATGGTAGGACTGTACTGCTGTAACCTGCCTCATGTTCCTACCATTCCCACTGACTGTTCCCATGCCTTGTCACGTTGTGGTGTTGGCAATAGAGCTGTAGAAGAGAGGGGAGGGAAGAGGGTTATACAGGAAGGTGAAAAGTTCAGTTTTGCAAAGGTTACATGTGAGTTCACAGCATGTCAGATCTCACCTGCTTTGCCTCTTATCTACAAACTACTAAGTGACATACAGTAAAAGCTGAAACCAAGAAAGATTTGATTCCTTTTCCATCTTTCAGAACGTTACCAGCTGGGCTTTGC
Source organism: Aleadryas rufinucha (assembly GCA_013397815.1). Lineage (NCBI taxonomy): Eukaryota > Metazoa > Chordata > Aves > Passeriformes > Aleadryas > Aleadryas rufinucha. Next base: position 27,673 of record VZTH01016099.1, read on the forward strand.
TTCCAATGATTTCATATCAAATGTTTCAGTACTGTATTTTTGAAAGTCATGGTATAATTTGGTTATACAGCACCAACTTGGATTCTGGCAGTCAAGATGAAATTTACCAATCCATCCACAGCAAAAGAAATTCAGAAATTACTTTCCTCACACACATTTCACTGTCACCTTCTGCCTAAATGAGGCAAAAGCTAACTGACAGTGCATTCTCACAATAATGGCAGAGCACAGGTGACCCTGCAGAAGAAAACAGAGCTTGATTAAGACTCTGGGTAAAACATTACTGTTTCTGCCTGTCTTACAGAAATAAAAGGCAGTATATTTTACTTTTGACCTCACACTAAGCTACTACTCTTAAATTCCTGCGGACCATCTTTGTTGTCATGTCACTTTTCCGTGTAGAACCAAGATTTAAAACAGCTCTGGGTCAGTCTGTTCTGTGTGACACTTTCTAACTTCTCTCTTGAGAATGCTTGTACTGCTTTATTTCCACAGACAAGTGTCTTCTGTATGCTGATGCCCTCTTGTTTGTATTCTCCTAGGTCCTGCCCTCTGGTATATTTGCAGCTTTCTATATACACTTTGCTACGATGGCAGTTTCAAATTGCGAATTCTGTAAAATTAAGATCTTTGGCCTCCCTTCCTCTGGCTTTATTGTCACTGATTTTTTTAGTTCAAGAAAACACAGCATTTCACAAATGCCAGTCAAGCACTTTGCATTTGTCTTTCCTTGGAATACAAAGCTACTACTCTCTTGTCAGTGAAGACCTTTTTCAGTTTTAGAAGAATTATTGCACACTGGATTGTCTACTTTTGAAAGTTTTTCATTTTTACCTTGCCTTTAAGTATTACCACTCTTCTTTCTAAGCATCTAATTTCACAGTTGCTACATCATGTGAAGCACCACCACCAAAAAGAAAGGGGGGATTTCTGCTTTTTTATGCAGTGTATGTGGTGTTTGGCAGTTTCTCACATGTGAACATACAGATTTGAACTTGGGATTGCAAAGTCTAATACCTTGAAGTAGAAGGGTCTTTCAGTGCTTAGAATTGACTGTGCAATATACTGATAGTACAATCCTTTTTTTCTTACCGTTATAAGCTCACTATAACTGAAATTAAAATTTTGGGGTAGCTAATTCACCACGCTGAAAAAGGAGATACATCTTTGCTTTGCTTAGCATCCCTAAAGGCTTAGCAAAAGGTAACTTTTGATTGTGCATGTATTTACCATATTTTGTGAGTAACCTGGTCATTCTATATTTTTTTAATTAAGATACAAAGGTCCAGAAAAAAAGGGCTCTCCAGTCTCTAAAGAGTTTTTCTCCTAGAATTTTTTGTTATGACTGATAAATACTTACTCCAGAACCTCCTTGGAAGCCATATTCAGATAACGACGAGATACCCACTGAATTTCAAACCAGTCTCTAAAGCCATTGTTTCCACAGCAACGGAATCCAATTTGTAACAAATCCACTGTTTTCTTTAAGAAACATCGTCCAGGTATGTCTGTGTCTTTGTAGAACTTAATGGCATCCCTCAGTCCAAGATAGAGAGACTCTTCCAGCTCGTTCCTCATGGTGTAGCACATGAGAGCACCCACCAGGATGCAGAAGGTAAAACAGAAGGTACATATGATGTATGGCAGCATTACTAGTTTCCATCGAGAGAACTTGTTTGCATCTGAGCAGTCGTAGCAGATTTTGCCACCCAGAAAGTTGATGATACATGCTATGACCCCTACAGAGATCAGCATGTTGGGGACAGAGTTAATGTCCCCTTTTGCCATCACTTCATTGCGCTTCTTGATCTCTATTTTCAGAAAGAGGCCAAGACTGAAGAGAATGATCCCACTCACTACAGAAACCCAGTTGAGGATCCATAAGATCTGAGCCAATTTGTCCCTCTTAGTTTTGGTGAATTTGACTTTGAGGACAGCCATAGTCAGATGTGCATTAGGAAAAGAAGCACAGGTCAAGGGAAGCTCGTAAGCTGATTAGGAGCATGGATCCGAGGCGTGTGGTAGAAATCTGAAGAAGAGAGAGAGGGATTACTGTCTGTCTGACCAGGTATTTATAGAGCCTACAGAAGAACTTCCTGTACAGCCTCACGCACTCCAAGTCCTGCCAAGGGAGTGCCCCAATGAAATTTATTGCTTAAATTTCATAACATTGTAAATCTCTTTAAAAAAAATAATTCTAAGGACCAACTAGAGCAATTAAAAATAAGTGAATAGTACAAACAGTGACTCTGGATTCCTATGATTTTTTGTCATGACCAATTTTCTGTGCAGACCTTCTGATATCCAAAATGTGAACTAGTCTGCTGTCTTTCCCTTCAGAAGACTCCCAGTGTCTTTCCCTTCTACTTGTTGCCTGTTTTTTGACAATTATAAGTATTGATTATTCTTAGATTCCTGTGTTATGGTCAGGTTTGTGTTCAAAAGTTGCATAAACAAAACAAACATACATATATACAGCCTTCTTTTTTTTCTTTCCAGAAAACTTGCTTGTCTTGTTCCTAATTTGGCAACTCTCATCAGAATGATTTTATACTATACAACTCTGTGTTATATAATTTTACAGTCGTTTTATTCCACTAAGACAATGGCATTTATAAACAGTAAAGTGTAATTCTGTAAGTCTCGGGAAATAGACTTGATTAAGCAGCAGAATAATTTTCTAAGTCAGTGTATGCTATTACTGAATAAAACTTGTATCAGCTAACACAGCATGAAAATCACCTGCAGACAGACAAGCTGGACAGAAGTAGAGTTACACTGACCCCCTAAAGGATCCCCAGCTGCAGTGAAGCTTAACATTGGGTAAGCAGATTGTTGCAGAGTGCAATTTAAAAAGGTAATGGAATCCCAGTGTCTTTGTGTGTTTACGTCGTCAGGAATCAATTCTATTTGTACAGGCAAGGAATAGGTTTGTGATTCATATTAGGACCTGGTTAAATATCTTTATGCATTACGATTTTAAGGCCTGTGAGATCTAATTAATTCAAGTTGCATTTATTTTCTCCTGCATTTACAGAGAAAACTAATTCCCCTCAAAGCTATTCAGCTCTATGGGTTTTTTTGTACAATGCACAGAATAGTGTGCAAAATGCACAGTATTTTTCCTTACCAGTCTGTCTCCAAAAGTGTGGAGGCCAGCAGCTTTCTGAGTTTAAAAACAGAGTCCTAATTTTAATGATTAAGACTGGTTATCAATTATAGCTGAATATTGATTGGGATCATATTGTGATAATCATATAGATGATAGACACCTCACAGAGATGTCCAGGGAATAGTAATTTATAAAATTACAACACTTGCTTCACACCATTCTTCTCCAGTGTTATTCAGACCTCATTTGAAGGGATCATGCTCTGCTGGTACAGAATTAAGCCTCCCTATGAATTCAGCTGACAGCCTGCCTGCTAAGCCTGGAGATAGTGTCTTTGATTGCTTCACCAGTTAAGCAGTTCGTGACTTGACCTTAAATAGCTGTAAACTCAGGTCTCAGAGCTCACAACACAGAGAATCTGTTGTGAAATCTCCTGATTGCTGATACACAGTTCACGTTCAATGGTAAGCAAATATGAATGCATCACTCGCTGTGTGTTTCTCTGAAACACATGTACATATTTAAACAATGCCTCTAAATTGTTCAGCACACATTTAGTTACAGTGTCACTGAAAACACCCTACTTGCTAAACATATTTTGTTTTAACATTTTGACAAAAGTTGTAAACAGTTCTACTCAAAATTAATCGACTCCAGAGTCACTGTTGATTTTGGAAGATGTAGATTTGAGACTGTCATATTCTAGCTGTAAAGAAATTTGAAGCTGAGTTCCATAAGCAGGGCTACATTCAATTTCATGTAGCTACTCTGATATAGCTCCATCCCCAACTTTCAGATGCCTGAAGTTAAAAAAAGTAAAAAATTTATCTGCAAGAAAAATTCTCCTAGTAATTCCTTGTCTCCAGAAATTCTCATGAGGTATTTTCAGCTTCCTTTGTGAGGTTTTAGTGTTGTAGTAGGATCAGATTTCATGGAATACTGACATTTATCTAACAGTGCTACCTGCACCACAGCCTTCCAGCAGCATAAGCTCTGTGATTTTATAGAGTCCTAGTGCCAGAGGAAAGGGATGAAGTGACTGGTTATTGTAGTTCAATGACTGCTTGCTGACTGACCCTGGCTGTCACTGATATGCTTGGGATTGATATTTGGGAGACACTGTGCTTCTCATGAAAGCTTGAGTGCATTGAGTCTGGGACAGAAGAACAAATTACATATTCTGTTCCTTGTTCCTGCCTTCTATGTGGATACTTAAGATTATTTTCACCTATGCTAACAGTTTACTGAATTTATTTCAGATAATAAGACTCTCTTCACATCATAATGAATTTTGTTAATACACCATAACGTTATTCTTTCCCTGTTTAATAAAGAATCGAATACATTTATTAGCATAAGATGTATTGCATTCACACACACACAGCTGTGTAGTATAATTTTTTGAGCACCATGAAGGAAGTTTTTCCAGCCGAAAGAATGGAAGTGCAGTTATGAGCTATAAGTGTTAGTCTGTTCTTCTCCAAGTCATATTGGGCAGCAGGCTCCTGTAAAGCCACAAATGCTCCCAGCGCTTCAGTGGAACTAACACCTCTGTCAAAGTTCTTAGAAACCTTTGCATGTGAGCCACTCCAGAGTTATGAATCATATTCACACAGACATATTTTCCCTGGTTATGGGAGAGCAAACCGAATTTTATTCTATAAAGGGAGAAATATTTCTTTCAACAAAAGAAGCCCAATAAATGTGGAAATCTCTCCCATAATATCAATACTGTTCTCAAGTTTTCCTTGTCTAATTCAAACTTATCTAACTTTAAACACATCTTCCATCACCATACGATTTGCTTCCAAGATGTCACCTAGCTGTTCCTTTGCTATCAAATTCCCCTAACTACACTGAACAAGACATAGCACAGCTATTTATTTATAATATTTACTTACTAGATACAAATCGTTCAAAGAAATTTGGCAATTTTGTCATAAACAAACCACATCTTATCTGACTGATTTTGCTAAAATATGCCATTTCAGCTAAACACACATTGCTGTTTGCGACATTGTTAAAGAAACCACTAACCTGCTTCAGAGGACTGAACAGGATCTTGAAACTGGTAACTTGCTGAACACAAGGGAGACAATATGTGAATTGGACATCCTGAGGATGACTGAAATACTGATTTCTTGATGTCTCTGTAGTTGCTCTGTCTTCACACTGACTCACCAATGGAGATGGAGAAAACCACTTCAACTCTCCTGCCTGTGCTAATCTGTCTTTCATCTCTAATCGTAGCTAAGAGATTTATTTCAAGGGTCTTATGCCACCAGATTAAATCCTGCAAAACAGGCCAATTAGAGTGTGAACTGAGATCTTACCAACAAAATAGGACTTTCTTGTACCTTTTTACCCTGCTGCAGATTTGGGCTAGTAAGCAACAGAGACTGTTTTTCAGTGCCTGCTAATGTCTTCAGTATCTCTTAATTTGTTCTTAAAAATAAATATGCCTCCAAAGGAGAGAAGAATGAGAATAATGAAACTTTGTGATTCTGTGGGAAGGGAAAATCTATCTTAGGCAACTATCATTTATATCCACTATTATCTTCCTTACCCTTCATTCCACATTTTTTTGCTTTGGATGGAATTTTCTGTTCTCTATGCATTGAATGTGACTGTCCAAGAAAAGAATTAAAGTAACCAAGAGCAATTGGATCATCCTGTATGATTCATGGTAGGTTCTGGTTTGGGAAGCTTTCCAGGTTCAAGAACAATCTGGTAGAAACCTCTGTCCTAGTCTCTTACCTAGCTCTATTCCAAGCCAGAAGCAAAAGCAAAAATGTCATGTCCTCGGCATTTCTATGCCCAGCCCCTAGCAATTTGTGGGCCAGACATGGCTGGCTTGAAATGGCAACAGTGGTGGCAACAAGCTGAGTCTGCAGCAATGCTTGGTCAAGTTAGAGGTGATGTCAGTACCAGAACTGAATCCCTAAGCAGGACCAGATTTGAGCTATAGGGTCCATACCTGTAACACCTTGGCACGGCAGAGAGAGTTCAGTGGGCACTTGACTGACTGTGAGGGACCCTGCACCAGGCATTGTAAATGCGTATTAATATTCTCAGAAGCATAAACTGTCCTCTCCCAGCTTATGATAAGCAATAAACCGGTACCCTGATATGACTGTGATTCTAACTCGGTATTCTGCCAGTACACTGGCTCTATCTCGCCTATGTCCTGATGATTCAGAGCATATGTGATACATGTGGGACCTGTTGGACCTAGGGCATATGGACCACACAAGTGCTTGCATGTGATCAAATACACCCCAACTGCATTGAATTAATCCTGTGCACGAGTCATTCATACTTTGGACTTGCAGCACTGGTGCAGACCACAGGGAATATGTTAGATCTGTTCAAATGTGTCCATTTGTGTACAGATCAACTCTATGGAAGCATATTCAGCAGGTATAATGTATTCCTTGGGTACAGCACAAGTACACAAATGTACATGTTTTGAGCTATTGTTCTGGCTGGGATGTGATATATCAAAAATCCTGCACAAATGGCTCAAGTCCTTTTCTATGCTTAAAAAAAGTTCACTTGTGAAAACTTTCCATATCTGCAGAACTCCAAATGTGCTATCCCTGAGTATTAGAAAATGTTACTACCTCAGTTACCTAGAAGCAGAAAACTGCACCTTCCCTGTGGCTGCTTCGCAACACAAGCCTCGCACTTGCATGCATGGAAGCAAGCAAGCAGGAGATGGCAGTGCTGCTGTATGAAGGCTTTTTCTACAATACAGAGCAAGAAGCTTTTTTTTTTTTTCTATTTGTGTTAGAGAGATTAGAGGTCATTCACACAGCTAATGGAAGCTCAAGAATGCCTCGTAAGAAATTACTTAAATCCAATCTTAATGCAATTAGAGGTCAGTGCTACCTGTATTTATTGTTCCATCTCATATTTGGAAATGGCTTCAGCTGCAAATGTAATATCAGAAGTTGAATTATTCAGAAATTAGTTCTGTGTTATGGCAGTCTATAATTAACCATGATGCACTTTCCTGCAGACCTTTGGGAAGCCTGGACATCACGACCACAGAGTAGCATTTTGTAACTTGCAGAAGTGGTTGTACATGAGGGATTGCATCTATCACCCAGCAGTACAGAAAGAGGTCATACACTTTCCTGCTAACAGTGGAGATTGCTGTGCTATTGTTTTGGATCCGAAAGAGGTAAATTTAACGAGTGTTTGCCTAATTACTTACCTATTTAGTACCATTCATATATACGTCCCCAGGCAAGGACAGATGTGTTATGAATCAGTGTAATGAAATAACTAGTTGGGACGATGCAAAGTTTAATTTTACATCTAATTCCAAAAAATTAATGTTTTATTTTTATATTTGGATGGCTTTTCATTTCACCTTGTATTTAATGTAAATGACAACTAATGATATGAGATTTTGGAGTACTGGACTAAAACTGGAGGCACTTGGTGAATCTGATGGAAGCAAGTACTATACAACCTTTCCTTCTGATCTGGGGCAAGTCCATATTCAGGAAGAGATTCTCACTGATATGTGATAATGGGGAGAGGACATGAACAACCATCTGCTTTTTTTGGCTTTTGTAAAGTTGTGAACCACATGGTAGATCCTGAGAGACTTAAGTTATTAAGCAAATAGAAGCAACTGAGTCTTTGAGGAACATTCATTTCCCAATTACATTTTTGAACTTTTAGGAAGGAAATATAGTGTTATTTAGATGATTATGGTTGTTTTAGCAGATAAAGATACCTAAGTCACAACATCTGAAATTCTTATGGAATTGCAGAGTTGGCAGAGGGAATGTCAAAACTCAAAGGCATGAAGTAATGGCAATAGGCAATAATTTAAAAGGACCCAGTTTGTACATTAAAATAACACAAAGCTTATTGAAAACTAAGTCAGTTATATTTTTTTACAACTACAGCTCTACACTGTACTACAGTTGTACCAGAAGACCCGCTGTACTATGTTCCATGAAAAATGGGAATACTATAACTTCAGCTCACCTAATTGCCTGAAGAACACCACAGATTAAACAAATCAGAAAAAGAAGTACTACATTTTTCAGATGTGTAGAGGTTACAACATGGATGCTGAAATCAGTCTCAGGCAAAAAGGAAATTATAGCAGACCTGCATGAACTGCACTGCACATGTACGGCTTGTCATTCGGGGTCCTATGTATTGCAGGAAAATCCATGGCAGTACCTGTCAGGCTGGCTCTGATTTCAATCCACAGGAGCTGTACTGTCCACAATCTCTGAGTCATCCACTCATGACTCACTGTGAGTCATTACAAATGGAAAACTAAGGCACAAGAAATAGTGTATTCACCTTAAAATCAAACCAGCAGTCTATAGTACAGCTGGAAGTGAACGTATATTTTAAATTGGTTGGTAACCTAAAACTTCCATCTTGGCTGTAACTTCTTTCTGAAGACTAGAATCCATTTTTACAGCCGTAATCATAATTAGACCATGCAGCAATCTTGCTTTTCACTTTTGTACCTTATTCACTATGGATCTTATCCTCACAAGCCAGGTATCAGGAAGCTTTTTACAGAATGGAGTTATGTACCTATTATGAGGCCTGGCAACAGAATTCTCTTTACATAATGAGGTAAAATTTTCCTTTTTTAATTCCATATCTCATAGCATCAATACTTTGGTGCACTGTACTACCAACTGACCCTTCCTGCCCAAGCACAGTAGTCAGACATACACTGTCACATTTCTCCTCGAAGAGACCTCCTAAACTAATCGCTACCTATTCTCAGCTTATTATAAACCTGATGTTGATGCTGTTTTTCACTCTCCAGACATCATTTGAACTGAACAATATTACTCAGGACATCTTGTAGGGAATTTGAGATCCTTTTGGAAAGAAAAGACAGTTACCAAGAAAAAAAAAATACTCAAGGGAGTTTCTGAAGCTGTCAAATAGACAAAAGCCAGAAACCAGACACAGTGCTCTTAGAGCTTTTCCAAGATCTCTCTGTCCCTTGAGTGGTGACTTCATGCTTATTGACACTGTGTCGAGAAATCACGATTTGTGAAAAAAGACTGAAGGAACTCAGGTGCCTTAGTGTAGAGAAGACTGATGGTGAGAGGTGAAAATAGTGCTCAAATAATTTTATAGGCAGTTGCACAGAGGAAAGGAATAAATTCCTTTGGTGATAGCATACAAGGAGAAAAATGGAAGAAATAATTATTTTAGTGAGAATAGTGAAATAGCCCATAAGAAACCCCTTGATTTCCAACAAAGTACTTGTAGGACAGGTTGACAAACACTGTCCAGGAGTGTTGTAGGAGGACAGTTGGTCCATCCCTGGAAAAAAGGCTGAACTAAATGTCTCAAGGCCTGTGACTTTTCATTTGCCATTAACTAGATACCTGTTTAAACATCTACAAAACTAGGTAGGAGCTTTCTCATCTTTGGCCGATACTTTGCTACTTGACTTTTGCCAGAAATGTGAACTTATCAAATGTGTTTACCTTTCTACTCTTCAGTGAAAGCATTGTTTCCACCTCCATTTATATATTAATTTTAGTTACAATTTTCAACAATTTTTCAGTTCCAGGAATTGGTGTATGTTAACTTACTGACTAACCAAATCTGTGAATTTTCCACCTCTATTAAGTCTGGTCATCCTGCTATCTATGTCCTCTTATTTTTTCTTTCTTCCTCTCTCTTCTTTTTCCTGACATCTGACTCCCCAAAAATTTTTCTGGAGCTTTGTCTTCTACTTCTGTAATCAGCTAAGCAGAAACATTATTCAGAACTTCTGACTCATACAGAAATAAATAAATAACTCCAAGACCCCAAAGTCCAGGCAAGGAAGTTCCAATGGAAGTGCTTGAAACCAATGAGTCTGGACTTTGCAGGATGAGTCATCTACTCCCATACATGGTTACTTGAAGAAAATAACAGCAGAGTTCAGAAGTTCTTGCACATTGTTGATTGTGTCACCCTTCTCCATCACAGACATATGCATATGTTTGTGTATAGGTGTGGGTTTAAATTTTTAAACATTCTTTGAAGAAAAATTAGATCATTCCTTTTAGACAAAAACTACTGATGAAAATTCTTACACTTCCCTTACCCCACAAAAAAGAAGACTTCCAGGAAAGCAAACTTAATTTTCCATTGGTATACCTTATGAAGCCTATGGAAGCAGAAGTTGGAAGCACTAGAAAGCTGTGTTCCACCTATAGACGTTCCCGGAAGGTCTGATCTATTTCTTCAAACAAAAAAGATACTAGAAGTTTATATATGGGTATTTTCTAATTCTCTGTTCTTTTTTAATTAAAAATTAATAAAAGATAGAGCTGTGTCTAGTTGTGCTCAGAAATGGTTTGTTATCACTTTGGTCTTTACAGGCTTGTTTATTTTTTCTTTTTAATTTAGACCAGTTCTATTTATTGCCTCATTACATTATTTCATATTTATTATATTCAATTAAAAATATCTATATTAAGATGTAAGAATATCTTTACATGACTGGGGATTGTTTTTCATACAGTCAAACTTATTAGGAAATTGTATTCATTGCCATGCACATACCAGCACAACTAAATTTTTTTGTCCACATCTTTCCCTAGCAACTATGTGGTTATAATAAAGTTTGGCCTGGCAAGCCTTTGGAATTTGGTGTAATTTCTGACAGTAATCCTCCTGCTCTCTAACTTCAGTCTTGGTGTGCAGTACTTTTCTTCTTGCAGTCTACAGCCAAGTGAGACATTTAGGATTGAATTAAGACAACACACTCTGTTGTGGTTTAATCCCAGGTAGCAACTAAGTCCCAGCAGCTGCTTGCTCATTCCCCCACCCCTGCTCCAGTGAGGGAAAAAGTGCATAGAAAAGGCAAACTTGATGGGCTGAGATACAAACAATTTAATAATTGAAACAAAATAGAAAAGATAATAATAATTAGTCACTACTACTAATTGTAATGAAAAGGAGAGAGAAATAAAACCCAAGAGAAATAAGTGATGCACAATACAATTGTTCACCACCCACTGACCGATGCCCAGCCTGTCCTCCAGCAGCCATTGGCACCGCATGGCCAATTCCTTCCCCATTAATATACTGGGCATGATGTTCCGTGGTATGAAATATCCCTTTGGACAGTTTGGGTCAGCTGTCCTGGCCATGTTCCCCTCCATTCTTGGGCACCTGCTCACTGGCAGAGCACAGGAAGCTGAAACAAAGCTTCTTGCTTGAAGCTCCTTGATTTAGAGTGAGAACAACTCAAAACCAACTAAAACATCAGCCTGCTGTCAACATTATTCTCATACTAAATCCAGCTCTGTACCAGTTACTATAAAGAAAATTAACTCTCTGCCCTCTGAAACCAGGACAGCTTGCTTTACTGATTTATTTTGCACCACGTGAGGTACTTAAAAATCTCCAGAACACAGAGGTGCCCATCTGCTGTGGTTTACAGCTGCTGACTAACAGCTGCAAAAAGAGACATTTTTACATTGAGATCGCCAACTACAACTAACAACATAAGAGCTGAACAAAGGGCATAGGACAGTTTTTGGCTCAGGGTAACTTTCTCCAAGGGAAATAAACACATTGCATCTAAGCTTAACTACGTGTACTATCAAAAAAAAGGAAAAAAAAAAAGAAAAAAAGAAGAAGAACCTAGAGTAGCTCAATTTCACATTCATATTTATATAGAGATTTTAATGCGTTGGTGGTTTTTTGGGTTTGGTTGGTTGGGGTTTTTTGGTGTGTGGTAAAGATATTCTGCAAGTTTGCACTGACAGAGGAAATGCTGGTATCTGTTATACTTACCAACATCTCTGAATCCAAAATAGTAGAACAGAAAGCCTTGAAGAACCTCTTGGTGTTATTTCTGGAGCAGTGAGTTAAAAAAGATTAGATCTTTTCTGTAAAGACTTCCTTCACATAAGTGGAAACATATTTTCCTTTTGAAAATATTCCGTTTTAGTTTATTTTTTTCCCTGCTTGACTTTTATTTGAACCATTCAGGTTTTGTCTGCTTATGAAGAGCACATGGTAATTTGGAAACTTACAGATCACTGTACTTCAACTGACAATGAAGGAAAGGCTGTTTAGTCTTTTGAAGCTTTCAGTGTGCTAGGAAGACATGTACACCTGGTGTGATTCCCATGATAATGTGCATGTCAATTGTATTAGATAAAGAATTAACTTCTGAAGTTCCAAAGTGATGAGAGAAACTATGACCCGTGGATCTGCAATGAACAGGTAAACAGACAAACCAGATAAACAAGTTTGTTAAGGGCTTTCCATTCTCTTTAATTCAATCAGAAAATTCTCCTGAAGAATTGTACACCTCAGGCAACATGTCAATTATTTGGGGAACAATAAAGCACTCTTCACAGATGGATTCATATTCATGAGCTCCTCATTACATCTAGCACGCAGCAAGTTTTGTTGGCAAAACTTATTTACTTAAAATAAGAGGTGGTTAGGGTATTTATCTACCCTCAGTTATAGTCTTGGAAGAAAAATACTGTCTACTTTAGAGTGAATGTGAAAAAAATTACTTGTTTGATGCAGAAGAAGAGCTGCTTGTCCTAAAATAACTGTCACCTTTGGAATGCCTTTAAGACAGATTTGAAAGAATATGTAGTTTCGGTAGAATATTTTCCATCTAAGAAATTTTAAGTACCTTTTAAAGGTAAGCAAAACCCTGACTCCATTTTGTAACCCAGGTAAAGATATATTATTGTGGGAAAAAACCCAACTCTCTCCACCTATTGCCATCATCACTGGTTCATTTCCATTCACAAAATGAACATTTCTTCACTCTATCAGCTTTCTTATTAACTGCTTCAATTGTGAGGACACATAATACACATATGCATTCACTACATATAGAGAAATGTATGCTTATCACCAGTGTTTATCCACACCACTATGACTGGTGGCCCACTGCTTGAGGCAGTTCCCTTTGCGAATGAAGAAGCATCTTCCTGAAGCTGACACTGAGCAACTTGCAAATGTTTGGGTTCAGTGCTAGGTTTGGTTCACAGCTCCCACTTCTGGGTAACTCACTTGCAAACTATCAGCGCTAAAATCTTCCTTTTCATAAAGTAGCAGTAGGAGATACTGTTTCCTAACCATACTCTTTAACTATGATCTCCTTGTGATGAATGAAGAAAGGCCTTAAATTATTCACACTATCTTCTTATCCGGCTGGCAGTAGGGAAATAAAGGCACTTTTTTTTTCCCCTGCTTAAGGAAACTTCACATGAGGGAAACACTACGGTGTGTTTACTCACTTCATACAAGCTGCTGTGAGCACAGCAAATCTGTCCTTCCTCCTTCCCACAGGCCTCTCCTAGCTGCTGGTCTGCCAGATGGATCCAGCCTCTGGGCCGACACTGTGGCCTACAAACGCGTCCTGTGGGCTGTTGTGCGATGATAGCACCCACTGAGGAGTGCCCGCTCCGTGGCCTCACGAGGCTCGAGAGTCCTGCCTGCAGTAAGGAGTCATCTGTGAGAGCAGGAGGGCTTCCTTTCGAAGGCCGTACTCACCTAGGCACGGGACACATCCACTGTTTCCTACTGTCCCTGTGCAGAGCCCAGGGGTGATAGCCCTGCTGTGCCCCCGCAGGGAACAGAGGTCCCCGAGGCGACGCCCGGTCACCCGCTTTCCCCAGCCCGGCCTCTCCTTCCTCAGCCCTCTCGCCCCACCCGCGGCCGGGCAGCGGCCTGCGCCCATCAGGCCCCGGGCAACCCGCCCAGGTGCGGACAGCGCGGCCGAGCCCCGGCTGCTGAGGCGGAGGCGGCACCGCAGCGAGGACGCAGCTTCCCCCTGGAGGCGGCCCTGCGGCGGTGAGCACCCAGGGCCAGCACCGGCCCCCCGCACGGGTGCTGCCCCTCGGAAGCTCCTCGGGAACGGGAACTCCGGCGCCCATCCCGCGCCTCTGCCCCAGGGCTGCGCGGGGGCGGCCGCGGCTGTACCAGCGCCCGCCGGCTCAACCAACCCCGCACTGCACAGCACCGCGGCCAGCTGCGCCCGCCCCCGGCGCCCGGATTGACCGCACTGAGAGCCAATCGCCCGTGGGGAATCGCCGCAGCTGCCCAATCACCGCTCCGGAAATGGGATGTGGGCGGTGCCCCGGAGGACAGCGGGCTCGGTGGCGCCGCTGCCGAGGAAGGGCGAGCGCGGGGGCGGAGGCGCGGGTGAGCGCGGCCGGGCTCCGGCCGGCACTGCCGCAGGGATGGCGGCGGCCGCGGCNGTTTCTGTCCCCGCGGGAGAGGGAGTTTGCCGGGCGCGGGAGCTCCGGAGACCAGTGCCCGCCCCGAGAAGGGCTTATTCCAGTGGGGCAGGACGGGGCGATCCCGTCCGTGGAGTTAAGGTCGGTAGGTCTGGCGGGCTCCAGCAGCAGTCACCGCTGCCCCGGCCTCCACGGAGAACTCAAATTTATAGGCACGAGATTTTTTTTTTTTTTGTCCTTCCCCCTTGCTGCAAGAAGGCAAATGGTACAGAAATTTACGTGTTCTGACGGCGAAAGATCTCTGTTTTAAAATAGCTGCGTCTGTATTTCCAGCTCTGGGTTGTGGCGTGCGTGTGACGGCTGCTGTGTGGGCACGGCTGGATGGGAAGCGGGCTGTCTGTCGCCTGGCGCTTCTAAGTGCTGGAGCCATTAGCGGCACTTGCATCGATCCGTGCATACAGATATGCCTGGCTAGGCCGCGGGTGCGCGCACCACGGCGCTCGGGGCAACATACGAACTACGTGTGGAACGGCGTTAAAAATACGTTATTGCACGTACAAAGCTTTACAAAGAGGAAATGGGGCAGCACCTTGTTCCCAAGTCAACTGATGATCTCTGGAGCTGCAGCAGCATCCTTAGGCTTCCATTGTCACTCTAGAGCAAAAGCAATGAGAGGACAAAGCTCCATACGAAGTTTGTGACCTCTGGTGTGAGCCAGAGCAGTTGGAAACAACTGCTAGTGTGTGGGGATGGGAGTGCAAATAATAATAATATTGATGTATTATCATGGGGGCAGAGGGGGATGGACACAAAGGAATGACCCCGGAGGGTATCACAGCCTTTTGAGAACCTTGTACCATATTTATAATTAAGCTGGAAAGGGTTACAGAAAATGAGTTATAAAATAGGTTGTGGTGACTTTCTTAGTTAGACGCTATGTGCAGAACCAGTGTAATTTCAGCTTAAATGTTCTGAATTAATAAACTGTATTGCAGGAATACTGAGAGCCTTAAAAGAAATCATACTCTATTTATTTAAGTATCTTGTTAGCCTTAAAGTGTGTGGTTAGTTTCCGTGTTGTGGTTCTGGAAAAAATGAGTAGATTTTTAAAATGCGGTCTGTGTAGTTAATGCCATGCCTCTGTTGAACACATGCTAGCTATGCTTGTAGGTGCGTTAGTTCATTTTAGCTGTTGTATCTGAGAAAACAAAAGGTTAGGGCTTAATTTGCTGCTCTTGTTTGATTTTGGTAATGTTTTTTTGAGGTCTTAATTATATGAATTCATGGTACAAAGATACCCAACATTTTTATTTTGTGTTGATATTGTCCAGCACACTTTCTTGATGATGATTCATTTGCTTTACAGTGTGAATTATGTTTAACAAAGTAATAAAACTTTCTTAACTTGTTAAACCAGAGGTATACTTGTTAACATTTATTTGGCCTGACAATGAAATTATATATAGGAAAGTTTGACTGCAATAGTATGCGTAGTCATTTGTCAAAAGTTATTTTGAAAACAGTGCATCAAGATATAGTTTAAAAAAGGTGAAGATGGAATCAATTTTCCCTAACAAATACTTTGTTCTTCTCTAATATATTCCTGATGTACCATTATTTACTTGAAGCTCAGCATCTTTTTAAACTTCCTGTTTGGGAAGGATGGGGTTAGAATGAGAAGAACAAATTGGGCGTCTGGAATATCTTGATGTCGCTTATGTTTAGAGTAGTCACTGTACTGCTGCATACTGCAGGCTCTGGTACTTCTAACATCACAGATTCCAGAGAGACTTTTCTCAGTGTGGTTGATTATATCAAGAAGATTTTTGAGTATGACAGAAGAGAGATACGAGTGGGCTTTTCCTTGTTCAAAACTGGCTTCTAAACGATCAGTTTCTACCAGTGCTAGTTTTTTGTGTCCAGAAGGTCAAGCATTTGCTTAGCGTGTGAAGTTGCAGTGTATGGTATATTAATATACTGCTGTGTTTTCTGTTTTAGTGAGGGCTTGTTTATCTAGTGGGAATGAATTGGTACTTTACAAAGGAGGTTGACAGTTTCTGTGTGTTCCTGTGTCTTGCCTTGTCTCTTCCTTTTTCTCTGGGGAAGCACTACACAAAGCCTTTGTGTTAGGCTGGAGGGGAGGAGAAACAGCTGCCTTTTCAGTACAAGACACCAGGATTTGTCGTGGTTTTACAGGGATGCGTTGTTGTACATGGACCAGCCACTGTCCTTTCTCCCTCGTTCTGTGAAAACACTCTCACCTCAAGAAAGCTGGGCTTCCTTTGACTGATCTCACAGAGCAGTATGTTGTGCCATGGATCTAGCAGATCAGCCTGATGGGCCAATTGTTAAAGTATAGGTGGGCAAGAATTAAAACATGCAAAATTGCCTAAATACAAGGTGTATCTTAAGGAATTCAAGAGCTACAGGTCACATGTGTTTAAAAAGTGCTTGTTATGAACTTGACTTCTTGTTCATGATTGGGATGAAAGAAACTTGTTCAAATCTTTTACTTGTTTGGGGTTTTTTTTTTCTGTTTAAGAATATAGTATCTAGGGTACTTAAGTGGGAATTGAACATGTTCATTTTTAGAAGAGGAAATAAAAACTATTTCATTTGGATAAGAGAGTGCAACTAAATAGAGCAGTGTCATTTTTCTGCTTTCCATGCCCAATAGAGTGCTTTAATGCTTGTACTGTATTCTCTGTCATGCAGTGGCAGAATAAAAGTTGACTTCCCTCTTTTCATTAGAAATATTGAGTACTATATAATGTGGCTTTTAGTAACTGTATCTTGTATGTTCTTTCAAAATAACTTCTTTGAAAATATCATGTAGTCTTTTACTTATCCTTTACAACTTCATTTATTAAAATTTTAGAGTTGGATTACTCCCCTCTCCTTGCTTCAGTGCTAGACGTTTAGTAGTGTGCTTTTGAGGGAATCTAGTAACTCGGATTTTTTTTTAAACTGCTCATGCAATTGAGGTGCCATTCTTAGCAGTTTAAATTTATAGTCAATCTTTCTCTGTATTGGTTTATAGGTCACTAGTCTTGAAACCCAAGTAATGGAAAGTTCAAGCAATAAAATCTGGCCTTCTGACACTTCACCTCTTGATCTGCTTGAGAATTCTTTTCCCATTTTTGAGATGATGTACAAGTCATAACATTTGATCAGTTGTTTTTTAAAATTATTTTTCAGTTAATGGAAATGAATCATTGAAAACTTGAGAAGGTTTTTTGGGGAGAAGGGAAAGATTTAATTTGAGAGGAGTGAGGAAAAGAGGGCAAATTGAGAAACTGAAGAAGTCTTGAGTGTTTTTAACAAAACTATTTTGTTAAAAATTTTAAAGTATTTTCATTGTTATGTTCAGGCATGTTTTTCTGTGGTTCTTGTCCTGTGTGTTTGAGAACTTTTAATCACAGAATTGCATCACTCAAATGTTATTTCATGCTGTTGCTTTTTGTCTGAAGAGATTAATCAATTATTGAGAATTGCTGTGATGGGGAACTCTGTCCACTAATTCTTCCTTTTGGAGAAATGTGTGTATGTTGCTTAGCCTTGCATTTCAGGGCAAGTAGTAGTTGGAAGAACTGAAGGCCTCTTTCATGGATGAAGTTTGACAGATCACTGATGACACTGATGAGGAAAGTAGTTTTCTTTCCAGTACAAAGCTGTCTGATGTATAAAGGAAGAGTAAAATATGCTGAACTTGCTTTGAGAGCTTATAAAGGATATCAAGTCTCTTTAATACGTAGCCGTATTTTTCTATCTGGGTGTTGCAAAGGGCTTTGTTACTCGTTGCAGGGATAGGTTACTGTGTGGAGCTCACATGCAGAAAAACGTAAGGTTTTGTGTCATCCTTGTCTGTTTATATAGAAATAATTTTATTATGTTTTTGATACACTTCTCTCACGCCTGAAGTTACACAGAAATTGCTCCACTAGACTCATCTGCAGTTAGGGGAGAACTTGCCTTTCAGAGCTTGTTTCTTTTCAGTAGTTGGGAATTGTCTCCAGTCTGCAGCTGCTTATTGATTCTGAGAGGGGGTTCCTTCTGTTCTCTGTCACTTCCCAGATAATTTGTAGATAGTATTTGTTGCTTCTGTCATGCTCTGTCTCAGGGTACTAACGTTTTGTGAGGGTTTTAGCAACACTTATTTGATATAATGTTGTTCAACAGAGTACGAATGAGATTGCTTTGTTATGTGGTGTATCAGCAGGATATGTCTTGTAGCTGTCAAGTTTACTTGTTGCCATAGTAATGCTTCAAATGCTACTGGTGGCAAGCAGTGTGACTTCTGAGCAAATGAAGTATGACTCTAGCTTTGCAGTGTTGAAGAATTTAAAAAAAGGGAGGCAGTGATCTGTAAATAGAATATACTTTTCAGCATCAAACTGGTGACTTTTTAGAATGTATTTGTATTCTTGAGTTGTATCCTGCCTTGAAATAATTATTTTCTTGTCTTTCCATTTGTCAACATCTTGAGTTAAATAGACCTAGAATGGGCATTATCAACTGATAGAAAATGTATCAGACGAAGAATGACTGTGCTGTTCCTCGAGTTTGATTGAATTGAGTGGCCTGTTCATATGTGATGCTTTGATTTTCCATTTCCAGTAGTCTATAAATAAAATCAAAGTATAATTCTCTAAGTCAAGTCATCCTAGAACAAATTGTCATGTTATACTCTGAGAGTTGAAGGAGAGGAATTGACATTGGATCACTATTATTTTTCTGTGTGAAGTTTAAGTGCTGTTTTGTTAAGCTCTAGAGATTATTGTGGTAATCATGATGATTTTGGGTGAAATTACAGTTTTACAAGTTTTTTGAGCAAGACAGTGTATCCAGTGAGGAAACCTGTTGAACAATTCATCTGGTTAGAGAAAAATCCTGAAAGAATCACAGGATAGATTAGTATGAAGAAAGTGTTGATTGGTCTTGTGGGAGCAACATGCCAGCTAACCCAGTCAGTTCTTGTCTTGACCTGCCAAGAACTAAGAAATTGGCGCTGAAGCTGGGGAGCAAACCATGACCCTCCCACAGTAAAGCAGATGTGTGCAGGAAAGAAGCTCCGTTATTGACTGTCTGGTGATAGTTGTTATTTATTTGTAGATGTACATAGATGTAAGAATATTTTTCACGTTAGCTCCTGCAGATGAAATTGCACATTATTGTTAAACCAGTCTAATGGTTGGCTGCTGTTTTTAAGTAGAAAATTATGTTCTTTGCCTGGGCCTTTTCTAGTGCCCATTGATCTCTGAGCTACACTGAGTCAACTCGCTAACTTGGCAGAGAATGATTGTAAAAATCATTGTTGTTTGTATTGCTTTTTGATTCAGATTTATAACTCTTGCTAGGTCATGCTGTTGTGTGCAACTTCACCCTGAATGTGTAGCTCAGATAGTCATAAGCAGATCCTTTCTTTTACTGTAGCCTGGGTGCTCAGCTGACAGGTCTTTCTGCCTATTGTCAGTTCAGAGAGGACACGAGAAAGAGGACACAAGAATTCTACATGAAAGGCTGTTTGAGGCGATGGTGCACTTTCTTGTCTGTTGATTTGAAGGAAATCTGGGCAGGATGCTAATTTCAGGCTGGACATTTCTTCCTGTTGTTCTGATATATTTCATTAGTTTTGAGCCTAGGATACCTCAGTCATGTGGCAGTGCTTCTGTACGTATCTTTCCTTGAACAGTCAATTTTCCCCTCTTAATCAGGGAGCAGCTGTACTTTGTCTGGCTTGTTGGAGCTGGCAGTTAATACTTCAATTCTATTGTGAGGCCCTGCATCAACATGTAATGGCTCACTGAAGTATTTCTTTTTCCTGGAGTAAAGGTTTGGACAGAATTGATTTATGGTCTGAATCAGGACTGTGGCTGACATATGAGTAGCTGTTCAGTGGGTGTTGCTCATATTTGGTGTTGACACATTTTAATGTGCTCTTATATTCCTTGCTCTGAAACGTATAAAAGCTGAATCTTGGTCTTAATAAATAATAATGTAGTTATTACTACTCTTAACTGTATTATTTCTATTCTAGCTTCTGATATTACTAAAAAATGTACACTATGTACACAGATTTCACCCATATCATTGAATGTTTCCTGTTTCTCAGTAATCTCATAACCCTGCTTGCCGTGTGGTTGTGTATTCACATTATGCTCTTATAGAGTAGAAATTAGTTGTTTAAATAATAATTTCAAAATGCAGAAGTATCTCACCACAGTTTAAAACTGAATATGCTCAAAGCAAATTTAATGACTGTTGGTGTATTAAAAAAAAAAAGGCAAATACTTACAACTTGTGTTGACAGAATTGTGTTTCTTTTAGGTAGATTCAAGAACTTAAGAGTATACTGTTATCAGTGTAGGATTATTACACTTTGCCATTATGGTGTCATGTGTAACTGTTTCCATATCTACAAAATTAAATCTGCTCTCAGTCAATCTGAAGTAAAACTTCTAGTTTTAGACAAACTATTTGTATAGATCAAGTGTTCAAACTTTCAGAATATACAAATATGGCAGGTTATAGGTCAGCAATACAATCAGGATTGGTTTTGTAGCCCAGGCTTTAGTTTGGAGAGATTTGGAATTGAATGTCTTTGTTTACATACAGTCAATATTTCTTAAAGCATGTAACACTGTTATGCCATGCTTTATATTATTTAAGTAAGGGATAAAATGAAAGCCTGTAAAGGTTTCTGAGAAACTTTGCTTTTTTGTTTTTTAGGAATAATTGTTTAGAAGACAGTTAAAATCTGATCTTGCACTGTTAGCTCTTCTCATATATAGGAAATTCTTATAATTTTTGAGAGTCTCTTGACCCCCATGTTTGTAATACATAAACTTACTGATTTTTGTGCCTCATCATTCTGCCATGTTTTATTTTTTCAACTGATCCCAGTAATGTTTTTCGTGAACTTAAGACAGTCCCAGCAAACTAAATGTGCCTAGGATAATTGTATTTTCATAATGAAATATGCTTGTATAATTAATTTTCAAAGACAAAAACCTCATCACTTATCTCAGTCTGACTGTGTGAAGACCAAAGGAATTGTGATTATTGAGGCTAACCTCAATAATAATAATAATTTTTGTGTGTAAAACCAGCTTCCCTAGGACTTCCCTGAATTGTGTGCTAGCTGTAGTCAAGAGCATATAGTGTAGAAAATCATTGTGTGGTCTTTTAAGAACTGTCATTAATGAGGAATCCACTGAAAGAGTTAATGAAGTATTCTATTAGTAGAGTATCTTTGTTAATGCAAATTAAAGATCTTGGAGATATTTTTATGTTTCAAGGAATCTAAAGATTCAACCTTTTAGTTGTACAATTTGTGTGTCAGAATGAAGATCTTTTGCAATTTCCTAGACTGAAGCAATTTCTATTAGATAATGTGAAGGAAATGAGCTTCATAATTTTGACATACATATTATCCAGTATTCTAATATTTTGGTTTTCTGTATTTTTTTGTTTGTTTTTAAAAAAAATCTTTTAATGAAATATGAGCACCAGAACTGGATATAATATTCCAGCAGCAATCTTCCATTGAGCAAATAGAGGTATTATGATCTCTCTTAATATTTTTTTGCCTATTCATCCATAGTTATCATAACTTTAATACTCCAGCAAATGCATATATCAGAAGTAACTGATTACTGCATGTTAGGTGATGTTTCCATTTATTCTTTGCTCCTTGATGGATAATGTCTTTTTATCTAAGTTGGCACATGTATAGTTTGGTTGCTGTCTGTTTAACCGGTTGATATCATTTACCACTTTGATGCCTTTACCACTTCCTCATCTCAGTATCAACTACAAACTTTATAATTTTTTCCTGAGCAAAAAAAGTTTCAGTATTAAGTAAGAAATTGATTCCTATAGGAGTAATTAGAGAGATATTTCTTCAGTTAACTTACAGTTGTATTTTGGGACCTATTATTTAATATATGATCTATTTGTTTTCTGTTGTTTTAGTTTCTTAAAAAGAGACTTTACTGTGTGATATAAACTTAGGTGTCTTACAGAAGTGTAAGTGCCATAATAACTATTATCCTTACAGGCCAAGCTTGTAATGCCATAGTGAAAAGTTTGATAGGAAGGGGAACTTGGTTGAATGGCTGTAGTTATGGTGTCTTCCTTAAATTCTTTAATAGTCAAGTCCCCTTATTTGTCTGGAATTGATGTTGAGCTGGTGGCCCAGAGTTACCAAAGTAGTTTCATTTATCCTTTCCAAACATTAACATCAGTTACCTTTTGGAGTGTTCTATGTTTCAGGAATCTTTAAATCAGAGATCTTCTTGAAAATTCCTATTAAGATACAAGTTATTCAAATACATCCGTTTTAACTTGTCTGACCTAGTAGCATCTCACTAATATTTTTGTTGGACTGGAAGATTCAGCGTCGTGGTGGCGGGGCTCGGGGCGCCGTGTTGGCCTGGCCCTGCTCGCTGCCCGACCGGAGCCGCCGGAACTGGCCAGGGTGCTGAGCCTGAGCGCCCGGGCCTGGGGTGCCCGCGCTGCCGACAGCCGCCCAGGCAGCAGGCAAGCACTTAATTGCTTCGGTACTAAAAGTGGGCTGCCACTCACAGGAGCGTCTCGTCCTCTCATGTCACTGTATCCTGGGACTTGCACAGATGATCTATATGCCTTTGCTACTTATACCAGAAAAAA
Source organism: Aleadryas rufinucha (assembly GCA_013397815.1). Classification (NCBI taxonomy): domain Eukaryota; kingdom Metazoa; phylum Chordata; class Aves; order Passeriformes; genus Aleadryas; species Aleadryas rufinucha. The sequence continues at coordinate 50,674 of VZTH01016099.1, forward strand.
GCCTTTACTGTGAAAGCTTTCCCAGAGCCACAGCTTCTGGCTTTTTGACATCTCCAGTCATGCTAAACTCGTCATCAGGACCAAATTCTTTGCTGTCAAAATTATACCAAATGCACCTATACCATCCACGAGCAAGGGATATAAACCTTTTCCGTTGCACTTCTATAAGCAATCACTATGCATTACAGTGAACTTTCAGACAGTGTATAAAAGGCAAAAACATTATTCTACCTGTAGCTTAACAATTTTCACAAAATACCTGAAGAGAATCCAATAAACAGCCTCCAAAGATGAATCTAGAAAGTAACTTTTAATATCTGTAAACAACTTCCAGCTTATTGCAGGTATTAGTTTCATTTTGTCCTCCATGACCCACAAATTCCTGTGTCCTGTCTATTTGTCCACACCACTCATTTATTTTTTATATACTTTAAAGATGATTAGTGATAGCACAGGTTTAAATTATTATTAAACATACACCTCTCCCATTACTTTAGTAATTCACTTTTAAAAATATCATACCCATTTAATAAGTGTTAAGCTATATTCATTTGAATCTATATGTAGCTACATTGCCAAATTTGCTGCCATTTTTTGTAAGTAGTTATGGTTGAAGACAGGAATCCTCATTGATACACAGTTACGAAGTTCTGCATTTCTGTGAAAAATATAATATATGTATTTGTAATGTACGTGGAATAGATATGTAAATAATGTAAACATATGTGTATATTGTAAAAATACATACACGTGTAATGTATATAGATATGTATTAAAAAGTGTGTTGTCATATTCTTTATAATGAAGTATGTTAACCATAGCAGTATTATAAAAAATACTATGTTTCTGATTCCCTGAACTAATTTTTTCTTTGATGCAGTTATACCTGCGAATCTTGAACAGAGCAGAAGCTCTTTGATGGCCACCTCAGCAATTATGAGGAAGTAGAAACGAGAAACATGAGAGAAGCATGAAGCTGTTTGAATACTAGCACCTTCCTCCTCCTCCACTTTTCCCATTTAATTCCTTTTCCTTAGGCCCTTTCTGGTGAGAGGTTTGGATGCCCTTCTGCTGTGCAGCCTGCAGGGCTCTCAGGCAAGAACTGGAATTTCTTCACATGGCTTCTATTCTGTGTAGCCTGAAGTCAAAAGGCTAGAGCAGAGAGTTGGAACTGATAAGTAATGGAACCTGAAGGAGGCAGCTGAGGATATATTAAAGGCAAAAGTAGAGGATTAGTTTATTTATTTAGGCTTCATGTGTGTGAATTGTATGTTTTAGTCTAAACATGGTGATGGGAAGTAATTTCTATGAATTGTGTTTTTTTAAATCCTTGGCATGTTTTGATAAGCTTCCTTCATTTCTTATGCATCACCATATGCATAAGAATTTTAGTTCACACACACAAAAAAGAAATCTCTAACTAGTTGACTGAACTATTTTAACATTTTGAGAGCATGCCTATTGCTCTATCCATGAGTGCTTTTTTCTCTTAAAAGTAAGATGTAAGCTTCTCACATACTTTTTAAAAAAATTTTTAGCTTTAAAATTAGTACTGAACAAATGTTAGTGGTTATTGAAATCTTGTTTACTAGCTGCCAGAATGAAGCAAAGCTGTTGGATGCAAGCAAATTAAAAACATTTTTTTGCAATTCAATACTGCAGCCATCAACACTTAAAACTTCTGAAAATGCACCTGAAACTTGAATCTCTTCTCTTGTTCCCATCACCAGCTACCAGCTCAACAAAGTTTCCAGGAACAGATTGTCCTTTTGTCAGCCTTGACAACTGATAGTGACCAATAAATGGATTAAAAAGCATACTTTCGCTCTGGTTTTTTCTGCATGCTGTAGGGTCTTGTATGGTTTTAAATATTTAATAATGTGGTAAAAGCCCTTCCCCTTGGGGAAGGAAGTTCCATGTCACTAAAAGTGATCACTTCTCTAGCAAACAATATAGAAATCTTTGTATAATTCTTTCTTGTATGTAAGTGGTGCCATATCAAAAATAGGTGTATATATGCTGAATGTAATTAGGGGAAAAAAATGCCTTAATCCAGAGCAAAGAAAGCCTCCATGGTATTGGATGTAGTCAGGATTTGCTTCTAATGTGTTTTCTGTGGGAAAGGTAGAAAATATAAGAATTTAGTTAAAATTCAGAGATTCCTTATGAAATTATGTTGAGGAATATCCAACCAAAACTATTTAGAAAAATGAAAAGAATCTTAAGAATTGTGAGTATTTTATCAAGTGTCAACAAAATTGTGGGAATTCTTGGCCTTTTTTTCATCAGTTTTACATAGTAACTTATTTGTGGAAAGATGCCTAAGGATGAGTACAAAACCACAGATAATATAAATTATACTTTCTTCTAGTTCTTTTCAATTTTTCAGTAAGGGACTTCCTGCACTGAATATACTTAATATGTATTTTCAGTAACCCACAGTAGTATCCTTTGGCAAGAAGTTGCACAGATTAGTTTGCTCTGAGTCTGGCTCCTGCTGACCTATTTTGATATTTTTTTGGTTCCTTTATTAAATGACATTATAAATAGCTGATTCCTAGCCAACCTCCCTATGTCCTAATGGTTTTGTAGACCTCTGTCAAGTACCCATCTCTACTTCCCATCATCCCTCGAAAAAAATTGTAAGTCATTACTTCATGTGGAAATTAGTCTGTATCTCTGCTTATCTTGTTCTATTTTCTTATTTTCTGAATTTTTAAATTTTTTTTTTTTTTTTGAATATAGGAAGGACTAGAATTGTATACAATACTCAAGGTATTAGTGAACCATGGATATATACGTGATCTTCAAGTTGTCATCTGCTTTGTCTGAATTCCTAACTTTTTTTTTGGACTGCTATTTAGCATTGAGTTGCCATCTTTTCTTACTGTATATCATAATAACAAGATCCTATTCTTGATTGCTAATAGTTTCTCATATGTTTAATGATCTGTTAGGATTATTTTTCTGATATACATAATTTTACATGTACACACATAGAACCTCATTTGCCATTTTATCTCCTGGTTTTGCAGTGCCATGAAGTCACCCAGCAGTTCGTCTCAGTTGTCCCTTTAATGGTTTAGATTGGGACTTTAAAGACCATCTAGATCCAACCCCTGCCATGGTTGCCAGGTTGTTCAAGGCCCCATCCAGTCTGGCTCCTTCTTTTGAAGGAGCATTGTGTTTATATACCCAAGGAATCCATTCCAAATTTGAAAGCAGAGCTGTTAATGATCCAGATGGAAGATCCTGAGTCAGGTTTTCTATATGTGAACACTTTGTGCAAAAATATTTTTTTAATGGAACCTGAGTGAAAATATTGATCTTAATAAATGATAGCTCATCAGCCTAAAAAGGGTAGCTCTCTGTGCTGTACCGTATATTTACAGATGATCTACACAAGATGCAAATACCGAAATTCCATAGTTTGGTGATACAAGGGTATTAAAATTAGCAAATATGAAGACGGAAGAACTGGAGAAAGACCTTGCTACTCTGAGGTAATAATGAATGAAAATTATCATAAAGCAGTTCACATAGGATAAATAATTTTAAAATTTACAGCAATGAACTTACTTCTTTTGAATGTAGTCTTGCAGGTTCTGTGAAAATAGCAGGTTAGTGCTCACCAGCAATGCTGGTCTCCACATCTCAGAGGGGATATAGAACTGGAAAAAGCACACATGTGGTGATCAAAATCAGTGAAAGACCAAATAGTTGAAGAGGTAAATGAGGGGGCATATGGTAGTGGTGTATTCCCTGTGTGGGACTGAAAGGTGAACAGGGAGAAACTGTACACCGCCTTCCTGTACAAGCGTTAATGAACCTCAAATGTAACTAGCAGAAGACAAATGGAAGCAAAGATGTGCTTCACACAGCATGGAATTAGGTTACAATTTGCTTACAGTAGAGTATTATGGGTGGTAAAGTTTTCATGGTTCAGAAAACTTTTGGTGAACTTGGAGACAAAAGATCTTAAATGCCATCTTTGGCTCTGTGTTTTGTGTCCCAGCTTGCTATATCCCCAGAAAATATTCTGGCACGTGTGATCATGTGCTTTCTGTGTCCTTGTATTTTTCCCTAGACATCAGCTGCTGGCAATAGTCAGGGACAGGTGGATCTTTGGTCTAATGCAGCCTGTCTCCTCTTCTGATTAGCTGTTTGTGCTATCTGCTTTTCTTCTGTCTAACCTCATTTTTTTCTGCTGCAAATTAAGTTGGTATTTTTGGATTTGTCCCAACTTCAAATGCCTTTGCCAAAGTTCCATTTTGGTTCTCTAATACCTGTCTTCCATTTCAAGCCTTGAAGAACCTTGGATTAGGAGCTCAAGTTTCAGTCACTGTTGCTTGAAACCACCTTGAACTGCAGCTATAAAACCAGTGCATACTCTGACCAAGCCACATTGTTCATTGGAGCTCCTGTACCTTTGTATAGTTTCCAGCACCAATATTTTTTAGGGACAAACTGGTTAGGCAGTCTTAGATGAGATACCCATCTCCTTTGTTGTGTATTGTACTTGTAGATTTGATGTTGCCTGAGCCCGTGTGATCATTGTGGAATATTCTGTGAACAAGAGAGACTCCCTGGCACTGTACAGAGCCTCTCTCTACCACCATGCCAAACTGAAGATAAGTAGTAACTTGTGCTGCTCTGCTGGCAGTATATCATATGTTTATTCACCTGCCTTAGTGTCACCTTCCTTCACCAGAGCCAGGCAGCAAGCCATTTCCCACCTCTCCTGTCATTTGCCAGTCCATAAGGACCCACTTATGTGGCTGTATCCTACCCTCTGGTGCTAGGGGTGTTGACATCACTGCTGATTTGGTCTTGGCATGAATGTCTCTGTGGTTTTTCATTTTCTCTTTGTGCCTGACTTTTTTAGTGCTTTTGATCTGCTACTGAAAAGTACAATCCTCCTTGAACAACTGAGGTGTCTCCTGCATAAACTGTAGTGTGATGATGTGTCTTTTCTCCTTAACTCTTTCAGGGATTGCTGTGTTGTGTGGCAGGATAGGTGTACGTTCCCTTCATTGAGGAGAATTTGGTAGATGTCCTGCCCTATGTGGACTCCCTCATGTTCCATCTTCCTGTCAGCTAAGATTCATCCTGCTTGGTATAGTAGTTGCTGTCCTCATTTCACACATTAGCAAAAAGAAGAGCTACTGTATTTAAGGAGATGGAATTACCTATGTATGCACAGCCAGAGCCCTCTCTTTATCACAATACTGCAGCAGATTTAGTTACGTGCCCTAAAGATAAGGATGCTGAGAGATTAGACATTACAGCCTGAAAAAAGATTTTTTCCTCTGTTCTCTTTCCTGTTCTGCTTAGCAAGCTATCAGGCCTCACTCACCATGTTTTCGTGATGTGCTTTATCCACTGATACATGAAGAGAATTCTCAGGTTTTGTTCGTGAGGTCCAGGTCACTTCATGGCTGGTGCTGCAGCCTGAGCACAATGCCGTGAGTGCAGTCGTGTGGCTGCCAGCTGGGCTGTGTCTGTGCTGCTGGCAGCCCTGCTGATCACTTGAATGCTGTCAGTGCAGACAACATTTTGCTATTCACATACCATCTATCTGAATGTCTCTTCAAACTTTCTCTGCCAATTTTCTTGTATTTTAAAAAAAGTTAGGTGTTATTCCCATTTATAATGAGAGTTTGCCTGAACATTACTCCTTTGGATTAAGAATTTAGCTGTATATATGCCCTTGCATCATTCTTGCACAGTCCTTAGCAGCACCTCTTCTCCCCTGTAAATTGCTGCGTGTCTACTGCGAAAAGTTTCACAGGCTTTGGAAAAATTCATCAGAGCAGTGTATTGCTTGCCTTCCTGTCTCCTGTAGTTGTGTGTTGTATGCATGTGTTGGGCATTTATGTTTTTCCTGGCTGAGAAAATGGATTTATGAAATAATAGATAGTACTAGCGGAAAGGTCAATAGTTTGGAGCATTTTAAAAGATCAATTTATGCTATTCCTTGGTATATAAAGTTAGTGACATTGATGGTGAGCTATTAATATTCTGGGTTTATCCTAAGAGGATAACTGACTATTCCAACATTTCAAAGAACTGGAAGCAAAGATCTTAATTTTGCTGTTAAATCCAGAATATTAGTAGTTTGATATTATAACACTGTGCCACTGTCTAAAATATCATAATTGTTTGACTTCAAGCTGTCTTTGTTCAAAACCACACTTCACTACCAGTTTCCTACAATGAAAATTTTCCTATGATCTTGAAAAATTATTGTTGTAAAACCTTGTATAATTAAGGTAATTGCAGATCTGACTTTCCATTTTCATGTTTCTTTGATAAAGACTTGACAAGTAAAACAAATTTTTATAGGAAAAATCCATACTTCTAGTTCCATTTAGGTTTGTTGTCAGTGCCACAACAGTCTTAGTGAATCTAAGACGCAGAAATACAGGTTGTTTTTTTTTTAAACAAGTGACCCTTTTAGGGTTTTAAAATTAATTTTTGAGTAATTAGTAAGGTTTCACAATCCTCTTTTTTATATGGAACTCACTCTAAGTTGTGGAAAAAAAATTGAGAATAATACAGTGTTATTTGGCGTGAATTTAACTTCTCCCAAGGGTTAGGTTTCCACAGCAGTATTAAAGGCTCTGCACCTGAGGTTGAAGTTCATTAACTGGTTTGAGTTGAAAGCAACACAGTCGTCCAGCCTTTCCCTGTTCCCTACAGCTGACTTCCACTCTTTCTCTTTTTCTGACATAAGTCTTTGTGCTATAGAGTGACAGATCAAATTAGGAAATTAACTCATGCATCTGAAAAATACCATGGCAAAAATGTCATGGATTAATTAGGGTCTTTGATTTATGACTCATTCTAATTCTCCCCTGACCAAAATTGTCTGTTTTTCTATAGGTAATAAATTACATTCTGCGTTTCTGATAGGCACCACAACCATATAATCTCTCCCTGTCATGCATGTACAGATGCTGTCCTTTCTCAATGGCAAGGTATAGACTATCCTTTAGCTTAGTTAGTCTGATCAAGAAACATTGAACTTTACTTCATTGCAAATGCTTTTAAGTCCAATTTAATTTTCAAGTTGTAAATTCTATTTTGGACTTGAAGAGGGTTTTGTATGCCTAAAACTTGGATGGTTTTGCTACATGTGTTAGTTGGTTTAGTAAAAGATAATACACTCCTTTGATAAACTTTGCTTTACTTGGGTTTTTATAATATTTTGGTACTGAATTCTCTTGCAAACTGAAAATAGTGTGGTAGCTTGAAATATATGTCTTTTTAAAATAAGACTTGAAACTAAACGTTATATTTTTAACTCTGTCTTCAAACTGAGAAAATATCGCCACCTTTGTAATAACAACTGCAGAATTTGCCAGAAGGAAATATAGACTCTTTGGCAATAGCACACAAAACAGTTGGGAGCTTTTCACACCTGGAATCTGCAAGTGGTGATGAGTATTTTTGGCACCCAAGCGCTTGAGAAAGGAAAACCTAAAATGACATTGCTTCTGTGTTGAATTTTTAAAAAGATTTTCTTCACAACCAGTACAGTTGGAAATTTAAGTCAAGGTCTTAAATTCAGTTTTCTCATTGATGTGGAGAATGATGATTTTCAAAACACCAGCTTTTAATGGATGTATTTAGAAAATATTCAGGTTTAAGTGTAGGATACCTTTCTGGTTTGGATGTTCAAATAGATGCACTTAAATAATTTCTATCCCTAGAATTAACGATTTGAACATGTTCTTAGCCTTTCTAAGACAGTGGACTTTACCATAAATGTGGTGAAATTAGGACCTTTGAACATTTCCTGCCCTGATTTTCTCTTTATGCTGGCCTTTTAAAATTTTCTTTGTTCCTTAAATTCTGGTTAAAAATAGAAAATATGGAAATGAAAATCATCTTAGGTAGATTCCAGTTAATTTACTATTTTTTTAAATGAGCTGAAGACAGGCAGATAGAGCTCCTAATATGCTTTGAGAGTTCCTAATAGTAAAAGGTTGATACTATTTCATAGTGGAGGCAACAGGACATGTATTCCTTTCTATGGAACAGAAGTAATCTTCTGTGCTCACTTGCTTTGTCCTGGAATTTACAGTACCTCCATTCAGCCAAAATTGTCTGTGCTACTTTCTCAACCTTAGATCTGAATTTAAGCATCTGTAAAGGCTGGCAAGCAGAGATTGGCTTCAGTTTAGGCTTCTCTAAGGGAATTATATACATGCACGCAGATTACATGAAAGGATTGCCTTTTTTTCTGGAAATTTTGCACTGGTGTTTTTTAATACTGTATAATCTCTCAGTGTACTTGGATGGGGTAAGTAAAAGAAGTAATTTGTGCGGCTGATGTGTAAAGTTAAAATCGATTAAGTGGATAGAAGGGTTTTAAATAATGGATGCTGTTTGTATGGTATTCTGGATATTAGCACTAATGCTCCTTTACCTGTTCTTATTTGATGCTATGATCAGTTCCGAGCAAAGGCTTATGTTATGGAACAGCCTATCCTCGTTGTGTTGTCCTAGTTACTCCATGACCTGTCATCTGGAAATAAATTTGACAGAGGGCTAATTGTCTTTAATTGTGGTAGTTCTGTTATCTTGGAAAGTTCCTCTGAAGTGATAAACTGATCTGATAAGAAAACTGATGAGTTAATGAATACAGAATTTTATGAGATATATTGCAATTAGAATGGCTGTTACTTTTTTAGGAGAATTGTAAAGGAATGTTCATTGTGCTGAAAATAGCCTTACTGCCACCTATAAAACTGCACTGCTAAAGGATTCATCTGCTGAATGAGTAAGGGAAAGCTTGCACCTTAACTATGTGTCATTAATTATTCATCTGCTTCAGTGGAATACAGAACATGCTGGAGCTTTTTTAAATTGTTAACATCATTGTCGGCTGTTAAAGAGCTATGCTGAAAGCAATGTATTTCAGTAATACAAATGCAACTGTATTTACTTTGAGTCTTTAATTCATCTGTGAAATTTGGAATGGGCCAAACAGAAATTTGGAATGGGCCAATTCAAATCCTTCCAAATTCAGAGCAATTTCAGTTTCAGTCTTGACCTGAGAATCACCTCCAAAGAATGCATACTTATGTTTGTCCAAAAGTTCTTTATATGTAGGCCTCTCCGATAATGTCCTTTTCTTCCGTATGAATTTGGGGAAGGTGATTGTAACCTAAATTGCACATACTAGAATATACATTATCTGTTATTAGGAAAGGAATATAAAGATATTTATCCACTGCAGTACATCAATAATTAACAGATTTGGAGATTATACAGTGTTAAGGCCATTAGAGAACACATCAGAGCAATGAAACTCTGTCTTGATCAGATTGTGAATATGGTCTTTAAAAACCATATTCTTGTAGCAATGCCTGAGTATAAGGATGGAGGTGTATAAGCATCTGATAAAGTTGTGGTTTAGCAAAACTATAAAGCAGTTTCAGACTTAAATTAGGGAAATCAGACTTCTATCACGAAGAAATAATAATAATAAAAATTCTCCATATTAGGAATTGTTATGGTAGAGTGTAATTCATTGTGGATATCTAACTCAGTGTTGCTGTCCATAGCACAAGAAGAATGTGGAGCAAGTAGAGGGGTTTTGAAGGAGGACCATATAAAAGATGGTTATGAAGGAAGGCTTAAAGCTATATGTATTAATTTACAGGAGGTTGAAAAAATATGTTTAGATGTTTAAATGAGGTGAAATGACTGGGAATGGAATTTGGTTACCAAAACTGTAACCACGTTCTGTGGTAAAAAGTTAAACATATTAAACCTTGAAACAAAGCAAGTTGTGCTTATGAGGGAAGGAACATACTGGAACATGTTAGCAGTGAAGATCATTTGTAGTCTTACATATTAGTGTGTGCTAATTCACTGAAAGGGGTTGAAGTTATGAAATGGCCTGATCAGGTAAAGTTTTGGACCGATTTCAAGCCTTCTGGCCTTGAAATTTGTCACTGAACCCTTCTTCTGCTTTACTTGAAGTCTTGAAAAAATCAGGATTCTTCAAATTGAGTTTTAAACATGTTTGTAATGCTTGCAGTCCTAAGGAGGAGCTTAGCACCTTGTCCTCAGGGGCTCATGAGAGAACTTTTACCTGCCATGTATGACAGTTCAATGGGTCCTGGTGTTTTATTGCTTTGAATGCTTGTTATTGATGATACAGAATAGACATTGCTGCTTTGTAATGATCTAGGATGACAAGAGATGTAACAAGAAATTAGTGTATTAGAATAGGATTGAGAAATTACATACAAATGAAGATTTTGTTACTCTGGCCATGCAGATGTTACATATAGTAATAGAGTTCTTCTGTGACAATTGTTAAAATACAGGTTCTTTGAATGTGTGTGTTGTACCTTTGCATTCTGGGCCAGTTGCTGATGCTCTCGTAGTATGCTCAAGAATCCATGACTGAATAGCTCTCAGAAATACTTGTCAGAGTTGTGACTATAAATTGTAACTTTAAATGTATTAAACAAAAAAGTTAAGTATCAAATCAGGAATCAGTCAAGGCTGATAGCAATATTAACAAAAAACTCTGAACTGTCATATCTTTGATTTAATGAAACATCTACTTTTCCTACAGGTGATGAGTTTTGCTCATGTTTGAAAGCTTCAGCAAAAATCTTGCAATTTTAGATCTTGCTCTGCTGAGATGAATAATTTCTCCACTACTTGTTTTAATCAAAGATCAAGAAAAAATGAATCCTCTTGAAGTACCAGTATAGAAGTGAACAATTTATTTGTGAAGACCAACCCTTGCTTTGATATAACTGGCAGGTGGTGGAAAGAGAAGCAAACATTTGAGTTAGGGGAAAAACCACTGTATGTGCTTTAAGCGTGTAATTTTGGAAATGGACCTTTCCCCCTTCGTTAGTGCCTTTTCATTTTGTCTTAGTTCCTGACTGTGTTATGATAATTCTGTTAGAAAGGACAGTAGTTATGGTCAGTGGTTAGTAATGTTAAAGGGGTTCACATAAATGGCTCTAGTTCTTTTTAGAATTTTGACCTTATCTGCAGGGGAGAATTTACTCTCGCCAGTAGGATTTGAATTGGTTTAGTTCAACCTGATTAAATTGCAGGATGGATGCTATTACTCAGAACACACAATCTTAATTTGGTTTCCCTTCATTTGTTAGAATTAAACCAATTTAGGCTATGTATTCTGAATGAACACTCCTTTACAGGCATGTAATCCATTCTCATTGGGTGTAAATTTAGATCCCCAACTAATCCAGATTAATATTCTCCAGAGGGGTCTGTTTTATTTGGAGTTGGTTCAACTGTCATAATGTACAATTGAAACAAAAAGGCATAAATATAATATGAAAAAGAAATATGAAAGAACATGAAAAAACCCACAGTTACTGTCATGTCAAACAAATGTTTGTCTTAAAAAGCCAGGTTGTTTAAGCAGCAGAGTGTTTCTCAAAAAAGCATAATTTAGTCCCAGTAGTAAACTTGGCATTTAGCCACATGGAGGGCCATACTGCTGGTTTAAATCAGAATGGTTTTACCAATTTTGCATATCGTTTTGGTGTTGATTCAGGGAGAAAAGCATTGTTCACTTGCAGTTTATGCTATTTTGAAAGCAATAGAAGTAACCTAAAGCAAATATACTTTTTGAAGAGTATTATCTTTGGATAAGAGTTACACTTCTATAATTACACCAGTGTAACAATAAGCACAATTTTAGAAAAGCTCAAAGAATTGAAATAAGCTTTTAATTGGTTGTAGTAGTTGCTGATGGGAGCCATTATGGTTGCATTAATCTCCAAAGTACAATTTTTTATAATGCTATCTATAATCCAATTTAGCATTGATTGCTAAAACCAGAAAATTTTAAAAAATAAACTGTCAAAATTACCAAAGACAGGATTTTTTCCTTACCAAAGATAGCTGTTTATAGCCTGACATAATTGTACTTTAGGTGTATTTAATCATGAATAATCCTAGCTATGTGAAACACATTGTAAATGTGAAGTAGTCTGTATGCAATGTAACTGAAATTTAAGTATCTATTAACATTGTGATTTTTGGTTAATATTATTTTAAGGTTGTTATATATTACTATTAATTAATTAAACAATTATTTAGTAAGTTATTAATTAGATTTTAAAAGGGATTGTTAAAATTAAATTTAAATGTAGTTATGCCTTGCAGCAATTTGAAACTGCTTGTGGAATATACCTCTGAAAATGTTTAAGTTCATTAGTTCTATATTGAGATTGGTATTGGAGATTTGAGAGAGGGCAGGTTAAAAAAATTAAGGAAGGATATCCTTGAATTTTTTTCTGTACTGGGAACTGTTTGACTAAAATTTCAACGTTAGTCACCATGGGATACAAGAACTAGTTAAGGTGCTGGGTGAGAAACACAACTTTTGCTGTATTTCTTCTTACTCTGTTAATCACTGAGATCCATTATTGTGCTGTTTCTGCAGTGACTGGTTAAATGGAAGCCACTCCTGGGATCTGGATGGTTTCTACTGACGCAGACTTTGCATAGCAGCTCCGTTGCCTCAGGAGGTTGCAATGAGCGGAGGAGGGGATCAGCCTGACATCCTCAGTGTGGGAATATTGGTCAAAGAAAGATGGAAAGTGGTGAGTATGCCTTCCTGCAATTCTTTTTCTTCTTTGAAACATGTTTTTAAAAATAAGTGGTTTGTGCTTTGAAATAAATTTGAAAATTCTTGTGAGATACATTTTGCTTAATACTTACATTAAATTGTGAACAAGCTTTGAAATGACTTGTTTCTTTTACCCTACTTTAAAAAGAAGTTATGAGGCTTTAAGGTGGGTTTTTTTTGTTTTTTTTTTTTCCCTGATAAGGACCTAGGAGAACTCTTAAATCCCAATGTAATGCCTGGTCCATGCACAACTGGAAGAGTACTTTTAGTGTATCGAATCCGATCAGCCAGTGATTATGTCAGTCCATTTTGGAGATCAGTCAGATGTCCTCCCCTGAAGCTAGTAAGTTTGTGAGATATGTTACTTCTTATAGGAAGATCTTTCAGGACTTTGCTGCTGTTCCTTTTGTTTGTTGGATTTTGTAGCATAGATTTTTTTCTCAGCTGATTTGTATTCATTTGATTGTGTGCCAGCATTGGCTTTACCATAAATAGCTCTGTTCCCTTTTGCTGTTCATATCCTTGATTTACATCTTGAGGGAAATAGTATCCATTTGAAACTGTTTTTGCTGGGAAAAACAGGCTGAGTTCTCGTAGTTCCTTCTCCATTCCTCTGATCACTTTATTTTTTTTGTTTAGAGTTAAAAAAAAAAAGCCTAGAAAAAAAGAGGCCAGTTCACAGTAGAGCATTTGGGGTATCTGTGTGTGTGTATAGTAAGCTGTGAATGGATTCTGAATTGCTTGCTTTATATTACTCCCCTCTTTCAAGATTTTATTTAGAACTGTAAGACTGAGCATAGAAGATACAGATTCATCATTAATTTCAAAGTCTTAAGAAAGAATAATTTCAACTGTCTTGTACCCTATCTTTCATTTAAATATGCAGGAAGCTGATACTAACTTTGTGTAGGAAATCTTTGTATTTCCTTTTAGGTAAATAGAACCTAAATAGCTATCTCTGGAGTATTTGTCAAATACCTTCTTATATTTTATCACAATACTGCAGTGAAGTAAAAACTGAAAGCATGGTCTTAAATCAGATCAAATAGTATAAAATACTATTAATAAATAGATACTAACATACTAATATGTCACTATTCACAAAACTACTCAGTTGTCTGATGTGTGCAACAGTAGCCCTGTTTTCTTCAGGTTTATTTTCTTTCCTATGTAATGAAGACTGCTGATGACATAAGTGTCTTTTGGAGAGTTTTGAAAGTAGGCTGTATTTCGCTTCATGTAATTATACATTTTCACTTATGTATTTTCCAGATCAAGTGTTACAGGTAGATGAGTGCCAAGTATTTCCTCTCGGTAACTCTTCGATTTCTCCTCTTCTGTAGCAGACATGAAGGATTTTTTGATGGCATCTAAGGTGATAGACTTCTGAATTCAGGATTTCATAGGACAGTCTCCCAGTGGAAGAAACCTCTTCGTGTTGAGGACCTTGTTCTTTGCAGTTGTGAAAACCATACCTAAATTTTTTGGACATGAACATTTTTAAAAACCATGTTCAATTAAATTTAATTTTAACCTAGACATTATTTAGGGTGATTCTATTTTGAAAAGTAAGCATAAAAAAGACAGTATAAAATATTTCTTCCACAGTGACAACCTCCTGGTCTACCTGTGTCCGTTAGCATTTGCTTTTATCCTTTGTTGATGCCTTTCCTCATGCCTCTTTTTTGCCTTTGAAACATTTATTACAATCCTGACTTGGAGAGACTTGATTGTAATGATAATTGTTTTTAGATATGTTTAAGGATGCCGTTCAATATGTAGTGTAAGCAGAAGTACCAAGATAAAACTTGTTGGAAATTGTATGCTTTAACTTGGAAGGATACAAAGACACAAAAGTTGAAAAGAGAATGGAGGGGAAGGAGTTTGGGATGTGAGATGCTGAATGCAAAAGAGATAAGCCTGAAACTAATGTGCAAAGTGGGAAATTGTAATGCATATGTAAACAAGAGCAATGCAGTCCTCATCAAGGTAAGAGATGTTGAGCAGATGTGGCAGGAGGCCAGTGTGGTTGAATGGTCAACACCTGTGTGAACTGGGAAGCAAAATGCAAGTGAACAGAAGGTGGGAATAGGGATGGGCTGCCCAAGATTAACATGGAGACATTGCCTCTGTGTGATGAATGTATGGGAAAGCTGGAGCTCACCTGGAAGTTGTGACTAGTGAAGGATGTGAAAAGCAGCAAGAAAGGCTTCTATAGGGATGCTGGCAGCAAAAAAAAAAAAGACCAAGGAAAATATGGGCTCATTGTTGTAGTATGTGTGACTCGGTGACAAAGGACATGGCAAGTATTTTTTTCTACAATCAAAGAGAGGTTAATTTGTGCCTGGAACTGCTGACTGATGAAATTATTGGGTGTATGTTAATGATTCTGGTGTACTTTATCTGAGGATAAAAATTGATCTGTTTATTTTATTAGTGTGATGGTGTGTTTGTTTTAAATTTTTTTAAGCACACGAGCAGAGAAACAACCCTTTCAAAGTCAGTCTTTCTTGGTCTGGCCATTTCTCAAAGCTGGTAAATGAAGTTAGGTCTGCATTTGTAAG
>VZTH01016099.1:68043-133588 GCA_013397815.1 Aleadryas rufinucha
GAAAACATGACCTTATACAGTACTGTGTAACTGGAGTGCATTTTAACTTTCTACTATAAATTAAAGTATAGCTGAGTTTCAGTTAAGATATTAGAAAAGTGATTTTTTTCTTAGTCAAAACTTTTTTATTTTTTGAAATATTTGTGGAAAAAATTATTGTTTTTAAATAATAACCAAAATTAAATAATTAATAATTATAATTAATTAATAATTAAATTATTATTATTAATAATAATCGCCGTAGGGCCTTACAGAAGTTATTTTCCCAGAGGAATACTGATAAGGAAACTGTAATTCCAAACAACCCAAGTCTTCCTGCAGAAGAGTCTTTGGTTCTGTTGAATTATGGGAAATGTCGAAATAAAAAGAGCAGAACAATGAAACACCAGAACAACAGATCCACTGAGACAAATAATCCACAAAATATATAATCCAAATAAATATTTCTGTTATTTATTTCCTCGGTATTATTTCTCTGAGCCAGTAATAAATAGAAGATTTTTTTATAACTGAAACCCAGATTTTGTATGAGATCTTTAGAAATAACACTTTTGACAATCTTTCTTATGAGAAAACAATCTAAATATTTTATTCCTCACTTTTTATATCTTGTTGCTCTCTTGCACAAAAAAAGAAAGAAAAAGGAAAAAAAGAAAAAAGAAAAAAAAGGTTGGTGATGATAGTAACACTAGAGGTGACCTCTGGTCATTTCTGTGGAAGCTCCAAATTTAACACTGTTACTGCTCTGGTTTTAGATAGGAAATGTTGTAGGTGATCAGTAAAGCAAACACAGTGAAGAGATGGGTCAAAGGTGAATCTTTTGCATATATTGTGATTTATAATTTGCACAGATACAGTTCTTTATTTTTACGTGCNTCCTCATCAAGGTAAGAGATGTTGAGCAGATGTGGCAGGAGGCCAGTGTGGTTGAATGGTCAACACCTGTGTGAACTGGGAAGCAAAATGCAAGTGAACAGAAGGTGGGAATAGGGATGGGCTGCCCAAGATTAACATGGAGACATTGCCTCTGTGTGATGAATGTATGGGAAAGCTGGAGCTCACCTGGAAGTTGTGACTAGTGAAGGATGTGAAAAGCAGCAAGAAAGGCTTCTATAGGGATGCTGGCAGCAAAAAAAAAAAAGACCAAGGAAAATATGGGCTCATTGTTGTAGTATGTGTGACTCGGTGACAAAGGACATGGCAAGTATTTTTTTCTACAATCAAAGAGAGGTTAATTTGTGCCTGGAACTGCTGACTGATGAAATTATTGGGTGTATGTTAATGATTCTGGTGTACTTTATCTGAGGATAAAAATTGATCTGTTTATTTTATTAGTGTGATGGTGTGTTTGTTTTAAATTTTTTTAAGCACACGAGCAGAGAAACAACCCTTTCAAAGTCAGTCTTTCTTGGTCTGGCCATTTCTCAAAGCTGGTAAATGAAGTTAGGTCTGCATTTGTAAGGGAGTGAGGATGGCTGTGTCACCTCTTTCCTTTTCCTCTCATGTTTTTCACCATGCATTCTTACTGGTGTGCTTGTGCTATGCTGAAAACTCATATGTTACCTGTTACCTTCTTCCTTATTCATAGAGACTAGGCTATTTAAAACAATGTTTTTCCTGCTCAGTCAGATGTCTGACGGTCTGGATTAGGAGACATTAGATTAATTTTCAGAATCTGAAGATAGGTGAACATATTGCTGCTCTCTAGAACCCTGGACTGTTTAGATGACATTTAATACAGTGTAGTCGTATAATGTTAGCCACTGTATGTTTTCAGATGACATTTAGAAAACCATGTCAGTCTTAGGGTAAGTTCTTTTTGTCTCCTTTCCTCTTTTATCAGCTTTAGAATGTTAGCCAGGGGAGGCATTTTGTGAAACAACATTGACATTTTTGATACTGAAAACCAAAGAAGTGTCTGTTACCTGTGACCACTTAAAGCAGAGTGAACCTATTAATATTTGCTCTGAATGTAGTGGAAACTAATTAGTATGCCATGAGCATTCTTTTTACCTGTTCCTTGCACAGATGAAACTTTCAGTGCTGCAAGTTTCTTTAGTCTGTCTGTTAAAAAGAATGGTATTGGTGAATTGTAAGTAAATGTGAGTAACATTTGAAATGTATATTCAAAGATAATCTTAGCCGTTTCTTATAATTTGTGATTTAACTGCTGTGTGTAAGTCACTCCATATAATAGAAAATACCGTCTCTTTTCAGGAAGTCCAAAAACTTGTATAACTTTATACCTTTATTATTCAGTGTGCATATCTCTGAAAAGAGAAAAAGATGGCATATTTTAAAAATGTCACTGTGCATTTGTATTTGACAATCTCTGGGCTGTGTGTGACTATTTGAGGAAAGACTTTATTCATCATGCTGACTTTGCCCAGATTCGCGCTGGGAGTACGACTGCACTCTTCTATTATACTATATACAATAGTGCAGATGGAGATCAGGTGTGTTCTATTCCAAACTGTGGTTAGCCATACCTTTGTCAATTATTCAGTAGCTCTTTTATGTACTGAAGGATATGACTGTTATTTTAAAATCTATTTGTAATACAACAGCATTTGCAGTATGGCAGGCAGAACAAAGAAGTATTGCTTTTTAATTTACTTTCTTCTCCTCTCTTTAAAATACGTTTTTGTTCTTTCTTTTTCCCCAATATAGTTGAGGAAAATAGGAGGCGGAGGATTTGGAGAAATTTACGATGCACTGGACTTGCTTACTCGGGAAAACGTTGCACTGAAGGTCGAATCAGCTCAGCAGCCAAAGCAAGTGCTGAAAATGGAAGTAGCTGTGTTGAAGAAGCTGCAAGGTAGGGCTGTACCTTGGATATGCAAGAAGTAGAATGTCAGTGTATCTTCTTTTAAAAAATCATTGTAATTATAATAATACTTTGAGTAAATATTTCCTAAATTCTGCAGGTTATTCCAAAATGATTATTAAAAGTAGAATAGAAGCTCTTTCAGATTCTGAAAGTTTTGCTACAGTGAAGCTTTTCTTTGAAGTGGGATGACATGAAAATAAAAAGAACAACAAAAAATTCAATTGCTGCAAAAACCTCTGTTCAGATTTAGTTTATTCTGAATCCATATCTTCTCTTTGTTTTTTGCTCTAGACTTTGTTGCTATTCTTGATTTTAGTTTTTCTTCTAAGATTATCTTTTTTTTCTGTACTATGTAGCATCAAATATTTGAGGGTCCTTTACATAGCATCCAGGATAAGAATATTTGTTTTCTTTGCTTTGCGGTATTGCTAAGAATTCTAATGTTGAAACGGGAAACATATTTTAAAAAATCCTCACAAGAAAAAGCCCCAACCTTAAAGTACTGTAACTTGTAGGAAAAAATTATTGGCATGTAAAATCCTGAAATACTTGTAGGATTCAGTTCTTGAATCAGAGTTTGAATAGTCACACTTTCTGTACCTTCAATGCAGAGAAATATGCAGTGGCTTCTCTTCATTGCTTTTCACAACACTAGATTAACAGAAAGAAAATTTGAAGGGCGACTTTTTCTTTAAAAATTTTTATTTTTAATCTGGAAGATTTTGAATAATACATGCATTCCTGTCAGCAGCCCAATTTTTCCAAACTCTTAGTTTGAATAAAACAAAATCTGCATGACATATGGTGCTGCCTAATGTGCTGTAAAGGTCACAGTGCAGCAGAAATTGACAGCCTCTATAGATTTAAGAGGGCAAGCATGTCACATGTTATGATGTTAACAAACTACACTTTTGTCTGTTTAAAGGATTTCACAAAACCATCTAGTATTATATAGCTGAGCAAGGAGATTTTCTTTGTATTTAAAGTTTCTAGTCCAGAGATGAATAGTAAATTTTAATATTGCCAATCAAAAGTTTATAAAACATTTTTCAGGGTTCTTGAAAGAAATTATCCTAAATAGAGTGAGTTTTGAAGAACAAAATACTCCATAACTCCTGGGGTTTATAAATGCTCAGAATTAATTTTTCCAAGAGTTTGTGTTTTTTTCTGCACACATGAGCTTGATTCTTTTTTTTACAAAACCCAGACTTTTTAAAATGGTATAGATGAAGCAACTAAATGATAAGGAAATTAATAGATCTGGAAGAAAATACTGGAATTTGGTAGCATTACAACGCCAATGTATTTATGAAAACATGACCTTATACAGTACTGTGTAACTGGAGTGCATTTTAACTTTCTACTATAAATTAAAGTATAGCTGAGTTTCAGTTAAGATATTAGAAAAGTGATTTTTTTCTTAGTCAAAACTTTTTTATTTTTTGAAATATTTGTGGAAAAAATTATTGTTTTTAAATAATAACCAAAATTAAATAATTAATAATTATAATTAATTAATAATTAAATTATTATTATTAATAATAATCGCCGTAGGGCCTTACAGAAGTTATTTTCCCAGAGGAATACTGATAAGGAAACTGTAATTCCAAACAACCCAAGTCTTCCTGCAGAAGAGTCTTTGGTTCTGTTGAATTATGGGAAATGTCGAAATAAAAAGAGCAGAACAATGAAACACCAGAACAACAGATCCACTGAGACAAATAATCCACAAAATATATAATCCAAATAAATATTTCTGTTATTTATTTCCTCGGTATTATTTCTCTGAGCCAGTAATAAATAGAAGATTTTTTTATAACTGAAACCCAGATTTTGTATGAGATCTTTAGAAATAACACTTTTGACAATCTTTCTTATGAGAAAACAATCTAAATATTTTATTCCTCACTTTTTATATCTTGTTGCTCTCTTGCACAAAAAAAGAAAGAAAAAGGAAAAAAAGAAAAAAGAAAAAAAAGGTTGGTGATGATAGTAACACTAGAGGTGACCTCTGGTCATTTCTGTGGAAGCTCCAAATTTAACACTGTTACTGCTCTGGTTTTAGATAGGAAATGTTGTAGGTGATCAGTAAAGCAAACACAGTGAAGAGATGGGTCAAAGGTGAATCTTTTGCATATATTGTGATTTATAATTTGCACAGATACAGTTCTTTATTTTTACGTGCACCTTTTTTTATCCATACTTAGAAGATTTTTTATTAAATGAGATTATGGTAGAGACCATTTTATGTTTTACAAAAAAATCTTTGCTCCTAGGAGCCATTTGCATTAATTTCTTTACCTTCACAAGTTTTCAGTGTGGAAGAGCTAAAAATTTGAAGCATAGGGAAAGTCAAGAAAAGTGGATGAAAATGGAGAATAGAAAACAACTTTATAATTGTTTCTTAAAGATTTTTTATTATTACTCTTAAGTGCTTTTTTATCATGTAGAAATTAGTCTTATTTTTGACAAATTTTTTCTTTTCATGCAGATTCAGACCAGGTGAAATTGTAAACAGTTCTTTTAGGATATTTTTGTAACAACCTTCTATTAGCATACATCCTCTGAGACCAACTTTTATCTTGTTCTTCTATCTCTTTTTGGTGTGTGTATATGTGTGTGTATATATATATATGTATAATTACTGTCCTTTTCTCAAAGGGCTAGGTTCTTGTCTCGCAAGGTGTTCTAGTTCCATTGGACATAGAGAGGAAGGAATGGAATTGTCATGAAAATCCTTCTACTTTCAAATATTTGAAAAGATTCCTCTATTTGTAATGAGAGACAGTGAGCTCGCAGTGTCGTTGAGAATTTTCTTGATGTGTGGATCTGATTTTTAAAAAATATTGTTCAATTTGTGGAATATTATGAAGAAACAGGCTTTTGGAAGAGAATTAAATAAACAGGTGTAATATGTCTCAATAGAGCAGAAGAGCTCTTCCAGCCTATACTATGCCTAGACACATTCTCAGGATTATAAACATGCTTTTGAGTGTATCTGTGTTAGAATCTTGTATCACGGGAACTGTGAAACTGAAATAAGAATAGCAGAAGTGCAGGGATGTGCTATTTCTTACCATTCTTTACTTTCAGAAATTTTTAAAATTAAAAGAGTGTGGTCGTTATTGCAGGGGTAAAATGAGTAATAACTGTGTGGTATAATGAAGTATATAAAAGTCGTAACTTTGTATATGGTACAGTGACTAATAAAAACTTCAAAGAAGCTCTTTTTAAGTCTCTGAGCTAGCAAAACACACTGGAATATGTGAGTAATTGTATGACTTCTCTCTTAATTGTGAAGGAGGACTAGGTTCACTGATAGGGCCATTTATTACAGCTTAGTCATCAATTACATCTTAATTTTTTTCCACCTGCTGTCTCCTAATTATTGTTGCAGAATATTGTTTAACTCTTTAAGTTCCTTATTTTTGCTTTTTTTTTTTTTAAAAGAAATCTGCTGCAACAGATGGTTATTTTGTTTAGCCATGTTGTTAGGCCATCTGTTCCCACAGTCAGATGGGAGAAGACAGATTTATCACATCTCACTCAGTGAGAGTGAGACTCACTCAGTTGGTTTCTGTCTCACACAACCTTACAGACTTCTCCCTCACTCATTTACAGCTCTCGAGCATAATTTAGTGATGGGCTGTGTCTGGTGTAGGCTGTAAAGCTGCTGTAGTGATATACTGCAGCAGCCTGGGGAATGGCATGCAGGCTTAACACCCTCCCTAGGAGGTTTTTCAGGGGCAGAGTTGTTCTCTGCAGCCTGTTACTGTCAGCATGTCGCCCTGCAGCCCAGCCATGTAGCTCACAGGTGTGAGAAAATACTATTTTCCTGCTGAGGGAAAGGCTCTAGTAGGTGTGTACAGCCCCACTGGAGTGGTGGAGGATCATTCTATTTGAATGAGTTATAAAGGCTCTGCTTTTCTCCTTCCTCTTTCCTCAATTTTATATAAAAGTTTCTAGGGAATTTACCACACAAACTGAGTTGGTGCTCCAGTCAAAATGGGATTTCTCTGTCCAAACTGAGTTTTGGACATTTACTGAATTTGCCAGGTAAAATCTGGCTCTATATGTTTCTCTGAAGATGTTCCTTCAGAATACCCACAAGTGGCTGTAAAATTAATCATATTTGAGATGAGACTTCATTAATGGAAACTGCAGCAATGAATATACAGAATTTCATCTTGATAAATTTGCTGCTAATCCTTTTTCTTCATAAAATTATACTGCCTGTAATATTGCCTGTCTTACTTGAACAAATGGGTGGAAGGAAAAAGTGTGGGAAAAACAGTGATACTTAAAGTTTAGCACTAATGTATTTGCAGAAATGTAGAGATTTCTTTTAAAATAAATTATTTTGATGACTCCTGTAATATTTTCTTAGTTTAAAAGGGCCTACCTACTTGTTTTAATTGGATGTGGCAGGCAGCTTCCTGAGGAAGCAAGAAACAGACAACCACTTTTCTGTCAAGTGAATTGAAAATATTCGGAAGTTGTAGGGTCAAGTTTTAGGGTTTTGATGGAGCTATGAGTGCAACAGTAGCAAAAAGTCCCCTCAGATCTGTAGGTAGACATTATGGTGTTTTGAGAACAGTAATGGCGGGGGGAGGTTGTTTCCCTGTTTATGGCATTCTTGTAATCGTAAGGGTAAAGAAATTCATGATAGAAATCTTAGGTGACAGATTTTAGACATCTTTAGCAACCACTTGAGACGATCAGCTTTCTCTTGGCTGTCGTTTCCATTGGTGTGAGAAAGGAAGGTAGATGGCCTGAGGAACTTTAATCCCACAGTTCCCTGTTCTGTCGTAGAGTGGGGCAGAGTGGGATCATAAGGGGTCCCAACTTCTCTCGAAGTCAATGAACACTGGTACCAAAATGACAATGGGTTTGCATTCCCCTTCTGTTTCCCAGCTACAGCCTTTGGCTTGCCTTCTTCTCTGAATTTACCTGGGGAATCTTATGCTTTGACTTACAGCTGCAGTATAGTAAGGAGATTATTTTTGACCTGTCTTCTTCTCTGCAGTTTGCTCCTTGGACAGGAGGAGGCTTTAAAGAAAATCGGCTTAAACAAAACTCTGATATTTTTTTTTCTGTTTCAGTGTACCTGAGCTGAATTTATCTTTTGTAGCTAAACAGCAAAGATCGTGTTCTAGAGAAAGATATTAATAAATTGGATTAGTTGAATTGCATTTTTTACAATTTTTTAATATAAAACATAACTCACAAGTAATACTACTGTTTTCTTTCATCATGGCAGCTGCAGCTAATAGAAAAGAGGAATATTGGCTAGGGATATTGTCTATAACAAGCCATTAGCTTTGTAAGAAAATAACCTTTTCCAGTCCAAAATCCCCTAAATTTGTGAACGTTTAGGCATGTTGTCATGTATGTTTTCTTATGGAAGAGTGAGAGCTATGGTAGGGCTACATACATTATGGGAGAAAACTTCTGTTTAATTGCATGTAGAACTAACTTTGGTTTTATTGCTGTTGAACTGTGTGGGGCTTAGTTTATTACAGATCTCATTAGATATATAACTATCTTTTCCAGTAATTTCCTAGGTATTTAAAGGAATAAACCACAGAATTTTTTTATTATTGGCTAATTTGCTTCTTTTTCTCTTAGGAAAAGATCATGTCTGTAGATTCATAGGATGTGGACGGAATGACAGATTTAACTATGTGGTCATGCAGCTGCAGGTTAGTGTATCAAAGAGCTCAACATTTGCTTGTGTGTTTAGGTTTATTAGCCAAGCATATATGAAACCAGTAAAATTTTAGGGGATGCTGAACAAAACAACCCCAAAACCCCAAACATCACAAATGCATTGTAGTGAGTGAACCTAAATTGAGCATATCCTTATATCTTTTTCCTTTTATATCCTTTCCATAATTCTCTCAAAAAGGAGAAAGCTTGCATCCTGAGAAACAGCTGACTGTTGGAAGAGGGAACTGTGATGTCTTCTGAGATATTTTACATTGCTTTTCAGTCTTCACTTGAAGATAGTCTAAAATGTATTAGATTAGTCTCTGCATTTTGTTGGCATTTTTTATAAAAGTGGAATATTACCCTTTGCAAGTAAAAGAAAACACTTCATTTTCCTGAAAGACTTGTTCATTTAGAAAGGGATAAAATAGGTGATTAGCACTTAGAGTTATGGGATTAATGTCCTTTGTCATCCTGGTGAATATGTATACTGAAAAAATGTGTTCTAGTTCATGCTGTTGTTCATCTGTTATTTTAGCAGAACAACAGTTCTGTGATGTCATGGGGTTGCATTTCCTACATAATATATTTATATATTTTTTATCTGTTGGATATAATGTATAATTAAATTACGTACTTTTCCTTAAAGAAGTGAATGTGAAGAAGTCTTAGCGAGCACTTTCTCAGTGGCCTTTTCGGGTATGACACAAATACAATGTTAACTAATAGTGTTTGTACTGGTCTTCTAATAGGGTTTAGTTTGTTCCATGTTTTTAGGAATAGAAAGGTACTACAGTTCATATTTTCAAACACAGATTCTAAATTTAGTGTTGGAGATATCTGGGGACATACAGTCATTACATTTAGGTGAGATGTGTTACCCTTGATTGTGAAAATAGGTATTGAAAATATTCCATGGTTAATTATGAACAACTAAAGAAGAAATAGGAAGACTTTACACCATCTGTGAATCTTGGTATTAGTATTTTTTAATGAAAATGTCCTTTTAATTCTATCAGGGCCGGAACTTGGCAGACCTGCGTCGTAGCCAATCTCGAGGAACATTCACCATTAGTACCACTCTGCGGCTTGGGAAGCAGATTTTGGAATCTATTGAAAGTATTCATTCTGTGGGATTCCTGCACAGGGACATTAAACCAGTAAGTCTGCCCATTAAAACAGGCAAGTAAGATGTGGTCATTAGATGGCTGCATAAGTAAGGTTAGGTTCTGTACTGGATGCTAAAATGCAAAAATTAGAAGGGACAGAAAATTGAATGTTTAATCATCAGATAGGTCAGATTTTTTCTATTAATTAATGTTGCACTGCAACAATGGTAACTTTGGTCTTTTTCATTGTCTCCAGTTTAGGCCTCCTTGCAATTTTCTGTAGTTAAAACGTCCAACTCTTATCTTTAGCATGATGTAACCAAGAGTATTTGCCATGAGATATGACATAAGGTGTTGGACTAATGGCAATTAATATTGTCATATAATAAATCTAAAAGAATAGATACTAACTGTAGAGTGTATTTATAAGTCCTTCAATAGAAATTTTTTTGTATGTAATATATTTTCAACAAACAAGAAAAAGAAAGTCTGGATGAGAAAACTATTGTTTTATTGTTCAATTCTAATAAGATCAATTGTCAATATGTCAGTATGAGGAGAGTGCCTTCCTGATGGTATCACACTTTTGTTCTTACTATTTTTTCTGTTTTTCTTTTAATTTATTCCTGAAATTCAATCACTTGTTTTTAATGTTGCTCTGTATGACAAATATCATTAGAACTCTGAACTGTCAAAATTTGTAAATGAGGAAAAAATAAGCAAATCTTTGTGTTTTTTAATAGATGCGAATATTTGCTAAGTTTCCTGTCAGCTGAATGATGCTTACATTAAACTTCCAATAAATTTCTGTATATTAGGAAAATTTTATTTGCATCATTTCTTCCTGGCAACTTTTTATAAAACTTGTATTCTCCCTGACCCATCCCCATTTAAGCCTTCATTGAATAGGGAAAGGGCATAGAGGCAGTGAATGTCAAGTGAAATATGTGAGAAAGAATTAGCTGGAGCTAACTATGCTTTGTGCTGAAGTCAAATCTTGAAATTCTTGGTTGCTTGTTTTCCTTGTGATCAATTAGGCAATGCTGAGATTCTGTCAGTAGGTGACATGGTTGGAAAATTCTTGCTAAAAATTACTATATTCTAAGTGACAAAGTAAGATGACAATCTCTTTGGACTATATAGCCTACTACTCAGATATGCTAGGCTCGATGCCTGTTTTTCGTAGTAATGTTTTCTTGAAATTTAATGGGAGTTCAGTAGAAGTGAAAACATGGAGGGAAGGATAGAGAAATAGAATATGAATTTTCTGATTGTGTTGTTGCATTAATATGTGAACATGTTGAAACCTGTGTGTATTTATCTATTATCTATCTGTATTTTTCTCTTCCTAGTCAAACTTCGCAATGGGACGTTTTCCAAGCACATGTAGGAAGTGTTTTATGCTGGATTTTGGCTTAGCACGGCAATTTACCAACTCATGTGGGGATGTCAGACCAGTAAGATTTTTTTCACAGTTGAAATTCGAATACTTGAATGTGGTAGTATGCTGTCTTCTGGAGAAGTATGGGAGTTGCATTGAACTGATAACTGTAAAACATTGCAGAACAATGTAAAAGCATGTTCTCCAGAAACATAATACTCTCTTCATAAAAACATATTCCATAGTTAAGGTTGGCTTGTTGACTATTAGCTTTTTATAACTCTAGTTTTGCTTTCCCCATTTAACTGTCTTTATCTGAAACCAGGAGTTTTCTGGCTTTTACCCCTCTGATTCTTTCCCCTATCTTGCTGTTGGGGAGTGGGTGGGTGGCTGGCTGGGTGGGGCTTGGTTGCTGGCTAAGCCATAACAGGCTGTTGTTAATTTTTTGTTATAGACAGGTTTCGAGAGAGGATTTTTTGTTGTCAGTTTATTCTCTTCCTGGGGAGTTACGGTGTCTCCTTACACTTCTCACCTGAAAGAATGGTCAAGGCAGAGAACTCAGAATGAGAAATCCTTTCTTGAAGATGATCCAAACTAGTTCCATGCCATTCTTCTGTACTGAAGGATCCCTCAGAGTTGCCTGTTGTGCCTGTCATCTCCTAAGACATCTCAGTGTTGTTTTCAGAGATGATGTTCATCTTTGTACTACCCATCTTAATGTCAGACTCCATGGTGATTTAGCACCGTTAAAACCATGCTACTAGGGAGTCCATTCACCTGTAGCTGTTTCTATCTAAATACTGTTTTCAAAAATGCAGATTTAATATAAAAAGCTTCTCAGAAAATAATATTTAAAGAAAAAAGGTTTTCAACAGTCATAGTGCTTACTGTGTTTTTCATTGCATTTTTGAGTGTCATGTATAGACTATGTGTATAAAGAACTGAGGAGCCAGCATTGACAGTCCATTTCATTGGGTTTTTTTCTCCATGGGATTTGCATTAGCGTAATTTTTCACCCTTGGATTAGGTTATCTACAATAACCTTTGGTTTGCAGCAGCCAGATGACAGTAAAACTGATTTTGAAAGGGAAAAAAAAATTTCAAGGAGATTTATTGTAATTCATCCACCAATAATAAGATGGAATCTAAGTAATTTCTTCTGTAAGTATTAATGTCACCTTTAATTACATATTTTTGTATCTGTCAGAGTCCCTTCTTCATGAAAAGCTTTTGAAGTCAGTAAGCAACAGCTGTTTTCATGTGAACTGCTGCTGCAGGATGCACTGATTTTTACATAACTGAGGGACACAAATAATTAAGAAGGGAAACAGATACCTCTTGGGACTCATCAGTTAGGTTTTCCTCATATGTTAACTTGGGGGCCTAGCCAGTGATGTGTTGTTTGGGTCATCCAATCCATCTGACCCAAACTTTCAATACCAAGGATGGTATGGAGTTAAAGAGCAGAGGAGTTCCACGAGCTTTTAAAACTGGGCATAAATTGCTGTAAACATGGAAACATATGTTTTGTGTTTGTAAAAACTAGTATCAAATTTCTTCTTTCTTCTTCCTGGTTTCTCTGGTATTTCTGCCATTGCCATTTTGCTTTTTAACATAATCTTTTCACACAGTGCAGCTGAAATAGCCTTTTATAGCCTCTCTCTAGAACTACAGAATTTCCTCATCCAACGATATCAGGACTCTTTTCCAGAAAAGAGTGAAAGAGTACATCTCCAGGATATTGTAGTTGTAGCTGTCTTTATTCTCTTCCCTTCTCTTCCCTACAAAGGGAATGCAGTGTTCTAAGCTTATTTTTACATGTCCACTGTGTAGGTAGTAATCTGTTGTGAAGTTGGTGAAAAGGGATAAAATTAATTATAAATGTAACGCAACAACTGTTAGGAAAGGACTAATCTTTTCTGGTATTCCATAATCATTATCTGGACTGTAATTTTAAATTTAGCATTTTCCTTACTGGAAAATAGCACTCCTCTTAATGAAGAGGGGCAAGAGGTAATTTCAGGAAATTACAGGAAGGAGTATTTTGAGGGAAAATTTTACGTAATGAAAATGTGTTCAAGCTTTTTTAGTCTGCCCCAGTGTCTGAACATGCCTTTGTTACTCATCTGAAGGATCCAGGGGTTTTACATTCTCTTGGGTTATTCAGTTAGAAGAGACAGTTTCCTACTTGTTCCAGATATTAGCCTTAAAATTAATTTGTTATAGTTGCAGTTTTCTTGTTGTAGTATCATTTTACTGCAGTGGTCTATGTGAATCTTCAAAACTGGCAGAAAAACATATTAACATAAAGCAAATACAAAGATTCACACACCTTTTCATGCTGCAGATTGTTGCCTCTCAGAATTACTACTGTAAAATAAAACATTTTTAACTGCTAATTTTGACATTGATTCATTTTAACGATGTTATCCTATCTTGCAGCTGTCTGAATGACTATGCTTGTGAGGAGCTGACTTCAAGGAGGGGGGGATATGTCTGTTGTATTCAGTAATAAGATATTTGTAAAATATATAAACATGTTGAAGAGAGTAGTGAAGAGTTGCAGTTTATTAAGTTGTATGATCTGACGCTATTACCTGGTTAAAACTTAAAAATCAGAAGCAAACATTTATTGCATTTCATAGGTGTGTGAAAGATGAATGAAAGGTAGCGACAAATGTGCATCATGCAAGTCCTGTAGATAAAGTCTTTGGAAATGTGGTTTTCCTATTAACATATATTTCAATATTTACAGTGAGTAGTTTTGATTTGAGTTTTTATTTGGGGGTTTTTTCTGGAGGTGGATTTGTGTGCAGATCTAGTACTCTTTTATTAGAATGAAATTGTTGTGAACATCCAAATGCAGTATCTAAAAAGTAATGTATCAGTCTATTCTAAATTGTGAAAAACATAAACAAATGGCACATGAACTAACTTTTCTGCAACTATGCTGTGTTCTCACTGGCTTGAACCCTGGCTCCTTGGCTGTTTGGAACATATTTTGACCAATTATACTTTTGTGAAAGCTTAAGCAGTGGTATGTGTGTAGCTGGAAATGAGATGAAGAATATGGAAACTTGGACAATAATATGTGTGTGTATAGGCTTCTGAAGCCAAATTTTACATGTTGGGGACAATACTAAGATGCAGGTATTTGGGGTAGATGTAGATTTAAATTATAGAATGGAAGTTGATAAGGAACCACTAGTTGGGAGGAACCTTCTCTGGGGATGGAAAAGATCAGAAGAGAGAAAATTGAGTGTGGGAAGGAGAACAAAAATTGCTGGGGATGATGTAGGCTGTTAAAAGAAGGAAGGATGAAACACAAGCAAATAAATTGTTGGAGAGAGACAGCCAATAAATGAATTAATAGTGTAGATAAAAATTGATTACTGCAAAGCAGGATAATTAGAATTTAATTGTGGGGATACTCTAATCATCAAGGAAATACATTTAGCAGGATGCAAATTTAGTGTATTTATGAGATTCATAATCTGCTGTTTATTGCTTTTTGAGGGTATAGTACCCACCATTTTGTTTGCTATTGTCTTAGAGATAGCTGAAGTCAGTACTATCATCTTTCTGGTTTTTAATTGAGACGAAGAATATATGATTCTTTTTGAATGTAAACCTAGCTTCATACAGCTATCAAATTTCCATGTCTCTATTTACATGGTGAAAATGGAAAGTGAAGGTGTCAGCTATGGTACAGAAATAGAAAACCTTGAGGGACAAAATGCGAAGGACATTTGCATTCTTAACATCATCAGTACTGCAGCCACCTCTTAGGCAGTTGTCATCACTCCTGTTTTAAAGTGAACCTTAAGCTCTTCACCACAACTGTTTTTTGAGGTAGTATTAAATTTAACACAAAGAAGACAAAAAAAAAGACACTACTCTTTGCTGTTAAAGAAATTAACCTTTGAAAAAGAATTTTGGGTCATAATTCTTTAAAAATCCATGAGTTCAACCGTCATGTATTATCACAGGCCTGGGTTTTGTGGTCTTTTATTTATGTGGATTGCAAATGATAAATAACTGAATTATATTTGTTTTACAAAGAAGATATTGTAACGTATGCAAGCTGAGGTGACAAAGCTAGGGAGTAAAAATTAAAAAACTATCCATAAGAAGGTGGCATTTAGATGAAACCTTTTTATCTAAAGCATCAGTGTTTTTCTACTCAGTATACACGTCTCACTGACTGGCAGCCTAAAGAATTGTTCAGATTAACAGCCAGTCCCCTGAATCTGATGATTTGGGCTTGGTAAAGGTAACTGAAAGAGAAAATTCCTTTTTGCCCAATTTGGTACTTAGTTTGGAACGTGGGATTACTTTATTGAGAGTATCCTGACTAGTGGGTTGAAATGTATTCAGAGGAGACTTTTTGGTTTGTGGAATTGTTGTATTTTTGATAAATAAGGCTTTTTAGGTCAAGGGGAGAGCTACCCTATGACTGCATTCACCCATCTCCCCACCTTTCTCTTGCTCTTCCCAGGGACTAGATTTTAGGTCGTTCTTCTGTGGTTATTTGAACAAAATGAAGAGCTTCGTCAGAGTTCTCACTGTCATAGGTCTTTTTAGCATGACCTTAATTTCAAGTGTTAATTTCCTATATTTATTTGAAAACAAGTAAAAAAAAAAAATCAAAATGACATTCTTTTAACATTAAGTAGATTTTAAGTATTTTACAGTATTTACTTACTCTGAATATTAACAAAAGTATTAAAATCCAAAGGTGACAGAATATCCACCAAAGTTTTCTGAGGCATTACTCGTGTTCTTTATTGGTGACCTGTCAGTAACAAAAATTGTCTTTGAGTTCTGCTAAAGCAGAAGATACACCAGCTGCTGTACAGTCTGACCCTTAGAAAAATGCAGTGAAAGCAATTGTGAATGCAAATGTCTAGATTTTTTATTGTCTAGGGAAGCAGTTACAAATTGGTTCACATCAAACAGTGCACATATTATTCTATTCAGGTGTTTCTGTACAAATCAGCTAAGTGCTGCTTGCCTTTCTTCAGTGCCCTCAGGTTCTGAGGATTTTCCAGCAAATGAGATTTTATCTTCAAGTTTCACTTTAGGGTACAGGTGGTGTCCTGGAAATGTAGTTTATGAAGCTGAATTCTCAAAAAAAAACTAAACACAAAACCAAAAGAAATAAGAACCAATAAAAGCATGAAACGTCTCCCCCACCAAACAAACAAATAAACAACCCAAAACAATCATGCACAGAATGCTTCACAAAAATGTGTTGGTAGATAACAAAGCAGAGTATTATGTCCATTTTGAAAGCTTTGGAAGTCTATTGTGCTTTAGTTACATACAGGGACAGAAAGTATAAATTTCTTGTATACTCATATTTTTGTTTGGTTTTTTACTTGTGAAAATTTGGGAATGATTATGTATTTGAATTGCATGGTGTTTCTTTCTATTGATGGTCTGGGTTATCTAGATTGATGAGGGAGTCTAGAGAATACTTCCATGTTATTCTACTTTACCGTACTCCTGTCGTCTTGGTGGAAGAATTGCAGATTGTTAATTTCTGTATTTGGAAGAGAACATTGTTTTTATGGCACTGAAATAGTGGAAGCTATATCCATTAAATGCTTTTTATGATGGGGAAAGGAGGGATTGTTTTAATAACTAAATTAGCAATGGTGAAGCTACACTGTTGTAAACAAAATGGTCACTGCAAGTCTCTTGTCTTCTCTGAAGACCATTTAAACCCGTGGACTGCTTAAAGATGGATTGCTTTTATATGCTTCTTAATCTCCTTTTCAAGCAAATGCTATAATAGCAAACATTAACACAACTTTAAGAAATAAGACTCAGAAGTGGTCCACAGATAGTATTGACTAAAACCAGTGCAGTTTTTTTTGTTTGCCCCAGTGCCCCTGATGATTTACAATTTGTGCTGGTAATGACTGAGTAATCCCTTGACTGCATGAATTTATTATAAATAAGAGTCTGTATACTGAAAGTTGTTCAAGAATAGTTACTGAACATTGCATTCAGAATAAAATTTGGATTAAAATGAGACCACCCATTAAATTTAAATGATTGGCAGTACTTCAGTCAACTCCAGAAAATTGTGAAATGGGTCTGGTTTTGGTTTCAGTTAAAGAGCAGTAAGATATACTATTTCTTCAGCAGTTCCTTGACACACCTCTGTTTTGAGTGACACAGATTAAACCAAAGTCCAAGGACAACTAGGACATATTTATGAGTACAGTATTAAATGGCAGTGGATTTCATGGAAAATAATTAAATAGTACAAAAAAGTTCCAGGGAGCTGTTTGAATTCTTAGTGCACCGTATCATGCATATAATAAATAGTTGGCTAAAATACATTAACTGTTCTAAACAGATCTCTCTTCCATACCTGACTAAAACTGTTGAAAGCCCTGTGCTGCAGGGTAATGGTCCATGTAATTTTGTTAAATGTACTGTTCAGTCGCCCTTTCATCCTGTTGAGAAGCATTTTGTTGCTGGCATTTACCTTATGCTATCTCTTCTCAGAAATGTCCTCTCTCAGTCCTGAACAGTACAGTACAGATGGATGTAATTAGCTGAGGATTACATGTGTGCACCTAAACAAGGAATATAGTATTTATTTTTCCTCTTGATCAGAACTCCTTTCCAACCTAAATGATTCTATGGTTATATGATGAAGGAAGAAAAACATGTGTTAATGAGTTTTTGTGTAATAGTCCTCTGAGGCTTTTACACATTGATATACTTCAGAGCAGACTTTTTATAAGTTGTCTCTGAAAGTGAATACACCATTAGCTTGCAACATAATGGTTTGGAACAAGGAAGTGACAAAAAGTTACTTTTCCTCCTCAGCAATTGCACGGAAGCTATGCACAATGTATTGGACAACCTCTGCACCAATGCTTAGAAAGCAAAGACCTGTATGTGCTAAAATTCGGCATTAGAACTTTCCAGGATCAGATGTCTGTAACTGGGCAATCCTAAAATAGATTTTTTTAAATTAGTTTCTTCATTGTTTGTCCAACAATGGCAGAAAGTAATGAGAAGAAGCACAGAACACATAGAATTGTACAACGGTTTGGGTTGGAAGGGACCTTAAAGGTCACCTAGCTCCCACTCCCTTGCCTAGACCAGGTTGCTCACAGCCATATCCGACCTGGGGTTGAACACTTCCAGTGATGGGGCATCTGCAGCCTCTCTGGACAACCTGTTCCAGCGCTTCACCACCCTCTGAGTAAAGAATTTATTCCTAACAAAGCTAAACTATGTCCAATTTTTCACTGTTACCAGCTTTCTGCAGACATAGGACAGGTATCTTAACCATGTGTCTTGAGACCAGCCTTCTTAACAGCCACCTCTCTCTGGTTCTCTTCAGCACTTCATGTGAAGATGCTACAGCTGGGACTGTAAAGCATTAAAAATAAGTAATAGATTTGTACTGAACTCTCTATAAATCAGCAGAAATGCATAGAATGAACAAGAAATCATAAGCAAACAAATATTTAAAAATTTTAGTGTGTACGTCTTTGAATTTAAGTAATGTTGTTGCATTGATTGTGCATTTTGCAATTAACAAAATCAGTTCTGCTATTATGGCACAAATAAATGTAAAATAAAAAGCAATAGACATGTATGTGATGTAACTCAGCTGCCAAATAGAATGCAGTAAGCTCCTGAAAATAGAGTGGAGAACTATTTTCTGTATTTTCTTTGTTTCTAAAATAAATATTTTTATTAATAAATAAATAGTAAAAATAAATATTAAGTTTTTAAAAATAAATAATGATTCAAAACTAGTCTGGGAAGAGAGAACTGGAGTAATTTTTTTGAAATCTGACTCTCTCTTCCTGTGATAGTCCACTTCTGCCTTTCCATGTCTATTAAATGAAATTTGGTACATTTTGCTACTGTAGAAAAATAAGTTTTCTAAGGAACAAATATTTTTAAACCATATTTTCAGCTTTTCTTAACTAAATCTGCATCCGTCAGACTACATTGCCTATATTTTTGGAAGTAGGTGAGGTTTGCAAGATTTCCTTCGAAATTCTAAGCATTTGATAGCTAATAGCTTTTTAAATAATGAACTACGTAAGAAAAAAAAATCTTGTTTCAGTAAATGGAGTTCTGTTGAAGAATCTAAGATGAATTATTACGGCATTATATTTTCCTTATAACTTTCAGTTCTATAGAAAAGAAATTATTGTATAATATCACAGTCATTCAGTACAAGCTGTAAACATAAAAAATCATTCTTAAATAGGCTATATGTATTCCTTAATTTTCTCCCTCATGTCCTCTAAGTCAACAAAGGCTGGAGCCTAATTTTTTCTTCCTTTAATACCAGGAGAAATTGTAGAAGGTTTAGATTTTTATGTCAAAATGTCCTACATGAAAATGGTTATTTGCTGGAGGGACCTAGTCAAGGGCCTTTTGCTTAACTGGTTTATAAGCAGGGTGCCTGAGTTGAGAGAATGATGACAGTCATTTGAGGTTCCATTTCTGAATTAGTAATGATTTTATAGGGAAGAGATAGGAGTTAGTTTGGTGGGGTTTGGTGAGACATTATTTTTAACAGAGAGATTAAAATAACTATTAGATTGTTAAGTTTCAAAAGTTTTTTAAGTAATGCTTAGTTGTGATACACCTACCAGTGACAGACCTGTGCAGCTGTAATGATACAGCAGTGTTACACCTACCATTATAACATTAATTATTGTCTACTATAACCTCCTTCAAGGACATGGAGGGAGATTATTTAAGGCACAAGCTTATAGTGTATATATGTAGCATTTTCAGCATCCACTGAATATGATCCTTCCAAGTTTGGTTGTATTACTGACAAAGAAGTAATGAAGGAAATCAGTGTTACAGAGACAGCTGGTGTCTCGTGTGTGATAGTACAAGGTGAAAAAGGCAGGTGGTGACTTAATGTAAAAGATGGAAAAAAGAGCATTATCAGTTGACTTCATGACAAAAGTAGAATGGATATATGAATTTCATGCAGTATGACATTGTTTTGTAACATCTCAATGGAATAATCTTGCAATTAAATAATTAAATTAAAAACTTAAGAAAATCATGTGTGGTTATATTTGAAAGAAAGATTCTTTATGACCTGGAGTTTGGGGGTTTTGGGGTGAAAAATAAAACCAAATACATGATATTATAGCTGCCTGAAGAAACAGCTTGATAAATAGTTGAGATATGAAAAATGATGATGATAGAATACTTTGTTAAGATATATTGGTTTTTTTCTCCTTTCCTGTTGTGTGCAGAACACTGGTATCATATCCAAACAATCATTAAACAATTTAACTTAGAAATTTAAATTAGACATTCTGAAATGTACTCTATAGCCATCCTGTGTTCTGATCCAGCAGTTCCTTTATTTTCTTTAGAACTAATAGATGCTCATGGGAATGAGCTGTAACAGCCTTAAAAAAAAAAAAAGAAGAAATAATTTTTCTAGTGAGATGTGATCTTATTTTTGAAAGAAATTAATCTATGAATAGTGAAACTTACAGTTTTTCTGTTGTTTTGTGTACTGCTTCCCTCACACCCTCCAGATTTCTTAGTATTTTCAGCTTCATACTACACCCTACCTTTCTGATGAGTACCTAGTTTCACTTTTGGGACTTTGCATGTATTTACATGCCATCTAAAATTAATGCTGATTGACCAACTGGTTGGTGTCTCTTAAGATGGATGTGAGCCATTTTAATTGAATTTTAACTATCTGTCTCTGTGTCAATGTACTAATTTGGGTTCTGTTTAAATCACCAATTTTCATTGAACTTGCAGGAACTGAAAGTCTGTGAAAGCTGTCCTATTTGTTTGAGATTAAAAGCTGTTGTGGTGGAAAGAGAGATGGTTTGGTCTAGTAAAATTTGTTTCCTGGTGAAAATAGAAGCAAATGAAAATCAAACTGGAAACTCTGGTTTTCCAGTTCTTTCTGAACTGTGGGCTAAATTCTCTGCTGAGTTATGAAAAAATATTTTGAATAGTTTAAAAGAAGGAAAATGTGTTATTTTATTGTTGTGGTTTAACCTCAGCCAGCAACCAAGTACCACAGAGCCTCTTGCTCATTTCCCCCACTCCCTCCTGCCCCTGTGGGATAGGGAAGAGAATTGGAAAGAAGATACATTTATGTACATTAGCTTGCTTGAGACTTTTACTTTCCATCCATAGTTGAAATAAGCCTGCTTCTGAAATAGTCTACTTCTGGATTTATGTAACTCTTTAATATATGGTATTATCATTATAAATACTAAATAAGATACTACAAAACATAAAAAACATGTCCAAAACATAAAAAAAAATAAGGTCTCAGTTCTTCAGTCTGCTAAGTGCAGAACAACTGTAAAATTTTTACTTACAGCGATAAATAAAACAACATTCTGCTCTGTGGGGAAATTCTCTGCCAGAGCATAGCTGGTTCATATAGATAGTGTTCCTCTTAAAGTAATCTCTGCTTCAGCTCCTGGAATAAGAGGAAGAAGAAAGATTGCACGGGATAAAGCAAACATACATGACAGACTTATCCTGTGTGATTTTTCACTGCAGTAAGTTCAGGTTTGTGACAGACACTAGTAGGTTGTTGCCCTCTTCAGCTCACCAGATGTTTTGTCTGTTCATAAATCAGTTTTGGAATGACTGTAGTCTTTAGCTAGCGCATCACATTGGCTGACTACTCCAGATTGAAAACTGAGTAGCTCAGGAGTTGTTTTGTGCATCAAATACTGCTGTCTTAGAGATGGTGTTGCTCTTTATAGCACATGCAGTAGGTGATAAATTTTCATTTTTCACCACGTCTGTTAGAACTCACAATAGCAAAATTTAATTGTACTGTTAGTTGTTAACTTACCTTGTTATTCAGCTTCTGCTAGGTAGCATAGGATCAGACAGCTGCAGTGAGTTTTTGGAAATCACAACATTTGTTGAGGTAGATTTGAGTCCAAGTAAGGTGTCATACTGACAACTAGTAGGAGGTGGGTTGATGAAGAGTTCTAAGTGCAAGTACTCAGTTTTTAGTGTCTGATGTGGATTTTAAGATAGAGCTGAAAGTGTGGGTTTGAAGAGCTGTATATGCAGTGAAAATCCATTGAGATCTATAATATATTGTCATGGCAATTACATTTCAACTGCTTGATCTTTCCTTACCCAGGTGGTCCCTGAAATTTTCATTTATTTTAAGCTGGTGCTAACACATGCTAGGCACTACATTAGACTGCAAAGCCTGTATCTTCAAAAATGGGAGGATTGGAATGTGAACTGTTGAAGCTATGAAAAAAAGTTTTAAAGGGTTGGAACTGTGTATAGTTCCAATCATGGAAATGTATTTCTGGTGGGATTAGAAATAGGAAATTGACTTTTTTGTGGGAAAAGATAAGAAAAGAGAATTCTACTTTTAGCAAAGGAAAATAAGGGTAACATAGGTGGCCATCCCCTATGGCTTTTGAACTCTAGTCCCAAGGCAGCACTGCTGGCTTCTCAGTGCACGTAAACCTAGACACTTAAGGATACTCAGTTGTTGCCTGATTGATAGGAAGCACCATAGTGTGTGTCAGACATAATGTAAGGAACCAGTACTGATTTATTTTTTCATGTTGATTTTCTAGTTTCCATGACTGCAGTAATTAGTTAACTTTTTGCTCTGCATAACATTTCCAATGTTGCCCAGAGCAATAAACCCAGAGCATTTGTCTGGAGACACTGAACTGAGCTAAGGAGAGTGATTTGCCTTCTCTACAGTCACTCCACAAAAGCAACATTCATAGACAGGTTTGTACACATAGTGTCTCCCAGGAATCTGAAAGCTGTGTGCTTAGTGGAAATAGTTCACTTTGCTAGGAACTGCTAATTTCCTGCATGTAGTTTATCTGAGACATTGTCAAGTGTTTCCAGGGCAGGGACACCTCCAAAGAAGACTGATGTTACATTAAAAAAGTACCTTTACAAGTAGAAAAATTCATGGGAGTCACTGGATCTGCTGAATTCATCTGTATGTATCTTCGAAATAATTTTTTTAACTTAAATTTGAAGGATTTAATGACAGTAATCAAAGC
The DNA here is from genome assembly GCA_013397815.1 of Aleadryas rufinucha. Classification (NCBI taxonomy): domain Eukaryota; kingdom Metazoa; phylum Chordata; class Aves; order Passeriformes; genus Aleadryas; species Aleadryas rufinucha. The sequence continues at coordinate 91,135 of VZTH01016099.1, forward strand.
AGAGATAATCTTGACTTCCAGATCACTGCCTGAGCTAATTATGTTAGAAAAACTTTTTTATGTAAACTTAACCAAACAAGGTACAGTTTTGTAGAGGATTTGCAAAGTGTGTTTTGGAGGTCTTCAGAAACAAATTAAGATGATCAGTAATAGCAGAGGAGGATTTTAATTTGAAAATATGCAGTGAATTGTTCATGAAGTTGCTATTATTTCCTGTAGTATTTCTCTTTTGCTACATGAGATGTTGTGAGATGCATGAAGAGTTCTGAAACAGTTTCAGAAGTTATGCAAATGCTCAGATGTCTGTAAGTTCTGTTCTGAATTGGGGAAGCTTGATTTGACCTGTAGAGCATCACTCACTTCAAGAGAGACAGGGTAGAATTATTTTATTATTGTTGTGTGGCATTGTAATACCACTATTGAATAGTGACCAGCTGCATTACTAAAAGGTATTTTATTGTATCTTTGTTATATAACAGAGTTACATATGCTTTTAATTCAGATTATAGAGACTATACTGTACGGCAAGAGACAGTAAAAGGCTTTAGATGTCCTTGCTGGAATAAAGAATTCAGAATTCACTTCATGATAAGCTCATAGATAGAAACAATATTCATTCTTTTTTTTTTTTTTTTCCTTTTCTTTTCCTCCCCATCCAGGTGATTCTCAGATAATTGAAATCATGTTAGGGCAAGTAAGGATGGCTGTGACTTTAACATTCAAAAACATTTGAATTGGTACACAATGAAATTCCTCATATGGACATTTCTTCCCCAGGACAGAAGTGGAATAGGTCAGATTTTTGTTTTTGTAAACTGAATGGGATAATTTAGTTTTCATATTACATTTCTTAGTCTTTTTCTCTTACTTTGTCCAGCAACTGAAGCACTTCTGTCCTAGTTATCAAGTAGAAATTGAAGTTGTGATGCTAGAAATGAAAGTGGCATTTCATCCTAGGTTTCATATTTTCCATTATTCTCAGAAGAACAGAAATATTTAACTTAGTAAAACTGAATATAGTCCTTCCTTTTTAACATTCATGCCAGAGGCAAAAGACAGCAAACATTTGGTTTCATCTTCTGAAACTATATGCTTTTGAGATTCATGGAATTTGTATTTTCAACTGTTTTAAAGTTAAACTCTCAGTGCCCTCCTGAAAAAGTACTGTTCATTAAACTACATCTTTTTCGAAATTTATCTGTATTTTGATTGTCTTGGCAGTGATGTTATATTATTCTTGGTTGGATGGTTTGCCAACCTGCAGAACTACTAAGGAGATTTATGTGCTTTTTCTGAAAAATTGTTTCTCCTGAAATTTACCAGTTCCAAAGTATTTTGAGCTGTTCTTATTCTAGTTGCATGGTTCTGTGAAATTTCTGCAACTACAGTGTTAAGTTTCATTTCAGGATAGTGTTCAGTGTGGAATATGATATACTTGTAGAATTAAAGATAAGGCAGACAAACAATTGAGTCTGTCTTGCATTTCTCAGAACACATTTCTGAACATGAAATGTGTTCTGAGCACCACTTAAACTGTATGATGACATGCAAAACCTAAGATTTATGGAATGTCGTCTGAGAACCTCTTCATGTTAAGAACATCCTAGAAGATATTCTCTGCCTTAACTAACACTTAACTAATCAGCTCTCATTGTGCTACTCTAGCAGACATTGATTATATGGGCTGTTGAATCCTTTTCTTAAAGTCGTTGCTGTATAATCCTGCTGGATTCAATTGGTAGATTTATTGACAGTAATGGCAGCTCCTGATTTATTTAAATGATAGCTCTGTATAGCATCTGTTGGTAGAGAAGAAAAAATTATACAGATATATAAATATAGAGGTATGGAGAGATGGAAATGTTTTGTCATAATAAGGTAATAATTCTGTATTGTGGTTATCTTTGTGTGTATATCAAACCAGACTTTGCACTGTATTGCGCAAATTCTTTTAAAATCTTAAGAATTGTCATGAGTCTTGGGCGAGCAGACAGATCACCAACACCTCTCTAAGTACAAGTCAGAGGTGAGGTAGATAATTCAAGCTTCTTATGTTCATTGCTAGAGGAAACAAAAAGAATTATTGATTGGGAAGATAAGACTGCATAAAAGAAAGCAAATTTAACAGTTCTGGCAGTTTTGTCTATATAGAATGATTAATTAAGGAGGTAGCATGAATTTGATATCTCTCTTAGGCAAAGTAATAATATCACAGTTTGATATTTAAAAAAAAAATTAAATATCTACTAATTATGACTCATCAATTATGTAATTCTTTCTATAATATTTTTATTTGAAAAAATCAGGGATGGGAAAATATATTCTCTGATTATAAAACATCAATTGACTTATGATCATAAAATGTCTAGTATCAGGGAAGAAATGCTGGTTTTCAGAAACTGGAAAAGAAAGAAATATTTTAAATTGATGTCTCTAGTGCAGCCTTTGCTATTTATTGGTCAGCCAATTAGTGCCCACTTGGATTTCCACTGAGAACTTGTAGAAGCACAGTAAACTGAAATAAAAATCTCAAAAGAGATATGTTGTGGCCCTGTACTCAGTTGGTAGATGCCAAGTTAAGTAGTCAGGGGGTTTATTTCTGACAATGAGAATCTTTTCTATTCCCTGACAGCCACGAGCTGTTGCTGGTTTTCGAGGTACGGTACGATACGCATCAATCAATGCTCATAGAAACAGAGTGAGTATCACCATCTGTATCATACCCATCTCATGTAGCTGAAAGCAGTCAGTAATGCAGCTACTATTCATTTCCTTTTTTGTATTCTTATCTGTGCATTTATTATGTAGAAATTAATAGTTATAAATTTTGTGAAAGGATAACGTAATTTACAGTAGTTGAGGATAAAGAAGTTCTTGTACAAATAATAGTGATTTTAATACTTATCTTTGGTGTTCAGTTTTATTGCAAGCTTATAAGTTAAAAAGGTGAAGCTACTGAGTTTTGTGAGGTACATAATGTTGAGTATGTTGTCTTAACATCATACACTAAAGAAATCTGAATAAACAGAGATTTGCAATGTTCCTTTAATACACTTCAACTTTTGTTTTTTTTCTCTCTGTCTTCTGTGGAAATTTAGTTGTACATTTGTCCTTAAAATAGCCACTGGATTTAATTAACTTGTTTTGCCATATAGGTTATATTAAATTTTGTATAATAATTTAAGTCTCAAGCAGTAAAGAACTTACCTTCCCATTTTTTAGGTATTTGTAATATGCTTTAGAATAATATTTCCTTTTACAGGAAATGGGTCGGCATGATGACCTCTGGTCTCTCTTCTACATGTTGGTGGAATTTGTGGTTGGGCAACTGCCTTGGAGAAAAATAAAAGATAAGGTAAACCTAGAGGTGAAATCAAAGAGCATAAGGGAGATTTACTTCTGGATTCCAGGGAAATGCTGTGATAAAGATTCCACTTAGAATCATTGGCTCATTAATTTTAACATTACATTTTCCAGTGTTTTCTAGTGTTAGTTCTTGTGGCTAGGGCATGGTATAAATAGCAATCAAATTTTACAAACTGTTCTAGGCAGAAAGTAGTTTGTACTTCTAGACTGAAATAATTGTAGAGGGCAGAAGTAAGTGTATATTTGCTACTTACTTATTATTCCTGTTTTCACTTGAGTACCTTATTTCACCTATCACACACTTAAAATTTCTAATCTATTTCGATTATTTGTGAAATAGGCATTTCTTATTTGCTGGTGAACAAAAGTGGATTGGGCAAAATGCAGTAGTGTCTTTAGTCATATGTCATAGGTGAAGTATGCAAAGAAACAATATCTAATCAGCCTGTTATTACTTCTTCCAACTTCTTTGGAAATTACACAGAAACCAGCTTACTCTGATGTGGTTTATGTATTGGTAGATGACAATGTGGTGTATAGGTAGCATCTCCTTTTTGATTTTGATTTACACATCTTACATGACTGAATATACACCAAAAAGTGACTGAACTTCACGTGATGCAACAGGACATTTAAATCTTTAAAACATACTATTAGGAGGGGTTGGAGTGTTTAGTGACAGCTCTGTATCAGTCAGCATTCAAACACAAACAACACAAACAGAGAAAATTAAATAGCTTTTCATATTGAATTTGAAGTTTGTACATTATTTTGCAAGTGTACTGAGGCCAATGACAGAATGTCTTATCTTGCTATGTGGTGTAGAATGGCCTTTCTCAGTACCATTCAGTGTAATGTAGTGACTTGTCCCTCTGTCTAGTAGTGTATTGAATGGCTGTGACAGACAACGAGAGTATGTTGTAAAAGTGAATGAAGGTGTGGTAACGTTTTTTGTGTTACTTCTAGGAGCAAGTGGGCTCCATTAAAGAAAGGTACGAACACAGACTTATGTTGAAACATCTTCCTCAAGAATTCAATGTCTTTCTGGATCACATTTCTAATTTGGATTACTTTACAAAGCCTGATTACCAGGTAAACACTTGTACTATTTTGTCTTTCTGTTTTATAAAGAAGAAAATTTTATGCTGTTTCATCTTCAATTTACTTTGATTTAATTGTGTAATCTTGGTAGTTATTATGGTTTGTGCCACCACGAAGTTAATTTAATGACCATTCATTGCCGCAGAAACTTCGTGGTTCAAACATGTAATTTTTTTCCATTTGGTAAGTGTAAGGCTGTTAAGTTTCTAAAAACAATTGACAGCTGCTTTTCAGACCGTGTTCTTTTAGGACTGGGAGTTACCCTACTATCATAGTCTCTAGCAGATGCTCCGTAAGTTAATTGATCAGATTATTCTCTCAGTGATTGTCATTCTGGCAGTTTTCCAAATTGTGGAACTCAGCACCTACAGGTAGAGCACAATATGGTATGTTTTCAAGACTGAAGTGTTGCATACAGAGAAGATCACAGAAATCTAGTCATTGCTCTTTGTTTAAGAGAGTATTGCCTGCTGACATGGGCAGCCTCTGCTCAGTGATAAAGTGGCATGTGCCGAGAGAATATGCTGTAGAATGTGTCTTAACTCAGTGTTGACTTATGATTAAACAATAAATAAAGATAGAACTTCTTTCCAGTTTGTGGAAAGCAGCAGAAGAATGCTTGGGAAAAGCAGAGAGGGAAAGATTTGAGAGTTTTTTCAGTCTCACACACTGAGTTGAACTGATCTAACAGTGCACCATGACAAGCTGTCCCTGTGTGCCTTCCTTCTGGCTCCCAGAAACACACATTCCTGTCAGCTTCCCACCTGTAGTACCTGTCTGTCTCCTGTGCCTTTGTTCAACTCCCTAACTCAGTGAAATCAGAAGGAATGGTTTTCTGTTGGTGTTCAAGTGTAATTGGTTCAAGTGAATAAATAAATCTAATTCTGGAATTGTAACTTTGATAAGAGTGATTCCTGTGCTTTGCTTGGTAAGATTAACAAGAAATCAAGATATATAAGAATTGAAATCATAACTGAAAATCTCAAGGAATAACTAATTTCCTGTTAGTAAGTGGATTTCTCTAAATATACAGGTTTATTATTCTGAACATTTCCAAAGCAAATAAATTAATTTTTGTGAAAAAATTTGAATGTTAAAAAACCACTTATTACAAATACAAAAGATGTTCAATTTTCCTGAAAACCAAATAGAGTTTATTTCCCCCCTTTTCTATTACAAATTTCCATGAAATTTATCCTATAGTTTACAATTAAGTGAGGAAAAAGTTTTCAATGTTTTGTGTGCCTGGTTATAAAGATGTATCAGATTTTTTTTCCTATGGTAAAAAGCACTATTGTAGAAATTTTGATGTTGTATAGAAAAACCTTGATTATAGACTGGTAAATATGTTTTACATTATATAGCCTGAATGATAAAGCATATAGACAGTCATATTTTTGCAAATCCTTTTTTGTGTTCTGTTTGTATCTAACACAGCACGTGCACTCAGTGATTAACACGATAGCAGGACAGAGTTCTTCCATGACAGAGACAGTCCAATAATTTACAGTCCTGTGGCTGGTCATGGAACATTTGCATTTGTGTAGCTGCAGCTTGAACCTTACAAGACAGTCTTGCTCATGTGCTATAGACCAGAGCAGGGTGGTTTTATTTAGAGTGGTGAGAATGTTCTTTTAAACTCTGGTCTCTCTTAACTTGTGTTTGCAGTGGTACTGTTCCTACTTACTGTATATATCATTCTTTGTATTTATATGTGAGCACTGAACAAGAATGTATGTACGTCCCTGCTTGACATCCCTGCTTTGAAGAGTTTACAGTCTAAAAAGTTCATGACCTCTAGGCCAAGAAGCCACATTTGATTTGGCGATGTCAGATGTTTATTTTGTTCAGGTGTTTGTGCATAGGTTGCCTCAGCTTCCTGACATCATTAAGCATTTGAGTTTTTGTGTATTTGCCTTATAGCAGAAACTGATGAAAAGATTTAAAGGAGAATGGCCTTAAAAATTGCTTCAGAGACACTGCTTAAGGGTTACAGGAAGAGAAGAAAAAAACAGAGTATGTAAGGGACAGAGTGAACTATGACTTTGTGCTGTTCTGTAGGGTTACAGAAATGACTGGGACAGGTGGCACACAGAAGGTTCTTGAGAGTAAAGGTTAAATGCATGAGACCACTCTATACAAGAGAAATGATCCAAACTTCCCATCTATTTTAAGTTGCTAAAGGGTATGTCAAAGGAGAAGGTTGAAAAATTTTCAGCATCCTGGATTGGAAAAAAGGATGAAACCCAGATTTAGCTTTTAGGAAAAAAAAAAATAGAAATGTTACAGAGTAGGAAAATGATATGGACACAGCCTTCCCATTGGTAACTAGAATGAGACAAAGTTTATTTCACAGAGAGAGGAAAGTACATGCCATTTGTTTCTCTGTCGTGGACACAAATTTTCTAAATGCTTTTTCATAGCATAAAATGAGGATTGAAAACTTAGACATTTGTGTAGTTTAAATGTCAGTATTATATGAAGTAAAAGATACGTGGTTCTTAATGACAGAAATGTATGAATTAGCAGATCAGTATCCTTTCCTACATCTCATTCATTTCTTTAGTTTCATGGTGTTACGAAATATATTCTTTTCTCTTCCTCTGCTGGAGCCACTGTGTAGTATTCTGCAGCAATGTAGTTATGCTTCTGTGTGTGTGTATGTATGTGTGTGTGTGTATTTCTGTGTTTTTACAAAAGTCTATGGTGTATCTTTGCCTCACGCCTGATAAAACCACAGATGTGGGTGGATTTTTTTTTCTATTTTAATAAAATGGAATTTTGTATATCTTGACTTCAAAATCCTGAAAAATGAGAAATGTTTCATATAAAAAACTATCCTTTTTTTTTTGTTGTCAGTTTTACAGGAGGATACTACTTAATTGCTTGGTCTCTTAGACAAAAATGAAGCTTATTAACATTTTTCTTTATTTTCAGCTTCTCATGTCTGTGTTTGACAACAGTATGAAAACGTTTGGGGTTATTGAAAGCGACCCTTTTGACTGGGAGAAGAGTGGAACTGATGGCTCTCTGACAACAACAACAACTTCAACCACCCCTCAGTTGCACACTCGTCTTACGCCGGCTGCAATTGGGTATGCACGGTGTGGTCTCTACAATGGCAGCCACAAAAGGGCTTCCTACCAAAGGGAAATTATCTCCATCATTTAGGGTTTTTTCTGCAGGATTTTGAATGCATAGAGGAAGGGAGGCTTGGGAGCATTTGAAGTATTTCCCTTTTTAGGGTTCCAGTTCATACTATCCTGAAAGATCAGCACTGCAGTCCTAAAATTATAGCAATAAAAATAGTACTCCAGGAAATTGCATGTAAATTTGCTCATCCATCCTTTGCTAAATCGTATTTTGTGAAACTAAATAATGTATCCTGAGTTTAAGTGCCTGGAAATTTAACTGCCTGGAAATAAACCCGTTGTTTTCTGTAAGCTTGGAATGAAATTCTAGCTGCAATTTCCTTATAAGTTTGAAAAATGAATGGATCTTTATAAGAAATTTGGAAATAGATTTTGGTTGTGTTTGAAATAGTGTTATTTGAGATGTGCTGTAATGAAGTAAATTGGACAAGATGTGATGTTTAATAATACCCATACTCATCTCAGGGGATTGAAGAATGTAAGAGGTGTTCATGGATGCATGTAAGAAGTGTTTATGAGTGAGGAGGAAGACTCTGTGCTTGTTCTAGGCCTTGAGTAGATCAGCTTTTAGCTAAAAATCGAAGGAGAAAGTTTGGACAGTGTATTGAGGCTGAAAAATGCCAGAATTTCATGTATTAAATTCTCAGTATTTCAAGGAAATTTAAAAGAAAAAGAAGTTAAAGTAAATATCAGCCGACACCAACTGGTTGTATTCTGTAACTGTTAACATTATCCAGGTGTATGGTGTGTGCTGTTGAACGCACTGAAGCGGACAGGGAGTTTGCGTATGATTCAGTCCCATTATCCCACTAAGCATCACACTAGAATTATTGTTAGTCCTGGCTGCAAGTAACTGCTTTGGTAACTGTAAGGAGTGACTTTTATCTGACTTCCTGAGCATTCAATTTTTAGGACCAGCATTGCTTCAGTTTCAGATGTTGAGCTAAGCCTTAGCCCTATATAGCTTTAAGTCAATCAGACTACAGAACTTGAATTAAAATGTGATGTCTTGTTAGTGTTATGCTTATGCTTTGATTATCAAGAATGGGAGCAAACTAGCACTTTGATAAGAATAATTATTAAAACATCATTTAGTTTGCTCAGTAATTGTTCTTCCACAAACAGCATGTTCTTCTATCAAATTTTTGGGAAGCAGAAACTAACTTATGAAAGTTGCCATTAATTTTTTCAAATAGAAGAATACATAAAGAAGAGTCAGGAGAGAAGTTGAGCCTGGACATGATCTGTAACAAATTTTCTCAGAAGTGGCTTCAATAATATTCAAAAACCCAGCTTTTATGTGATAATTGTTTTTGATTTACATATTTTGTTATGTACCTAAATTAAATAAATTGTGAAAGCCAGGAAGTAGGGGGTTTTATATTTAATAATTTCCAAGATTTAGTTTTCTACAGAAACATGATTTTCTTTGTAAGTTTTTTTTTGTTTCTTTCTTTTAAAATAGAAAATAATTTCTGTAAACACATGAGAGTATAAAAATTTTTACTTTTCTGATTTTGCTTTTAAACTACTTTTGTAGAATTGCCAATGCCACTCCTATCCCAGGAGATTTGCTGCGGGAAAACACAGATGAAGTATTCCCTGATGAACAGCTCAGTGATGGAGAGAATGTTATTCCAGTTGGTGTATCACCAGAGAAACTACCTGGATCCCCTGGGCATCAGCGTCCTCAGGAAAAAGATGTTTGGGAAGAAATGGATGCAAACAGAAACAAAATAAAACTGGGGATCTGTAAGGTACTTTCAAATCTGCATTGTGAAGACCATGTTTGAACAGTTTCTTGTCCTCATAGAGTTTAATTCACTTGGTGGTTTTGCCTCCATAAGGTATTATACCTTTGTACTGATCCAGAGGTTCATTGGCTGGTCTTTAGAAGAGAATGCTACTTTATTTTCAGAAGTGGTCCCTGAGAACTGGTTCCTATCTGCCTTACTCAAAACCACAGTATTTCACACTTAGACAGATGTAGCCTGTTTCTTGATATAACAGTGTTTTTAACATGAAAATGGATCTGGTACTAAAATGTTCTTTATCTAGGAGAGCTGTCTAGTTTTGAAGCTGTTATTTGTTATTTGCTGGGAAAAAAAAGTATTGTGGGAAAGAACAAGGCATGGTGCCTGTTTTCAAATCTGCTAATTTGTTTGGTTTTTTACTGAAGATGGAGAAAGATTGTTCTGGTTTAAAGAAAGGCACTTTCTATTGCACCTGTAGAAACTAAGGATGACCATGGTTTTCCAGCTCTAAATCATGTTCAATTATTATTCTAAATCATGTTCAGTCTTTATTAAGACGGAATGCAGTTGGACTAAAACATAGTTTAAAGTCACAGAAATGTTTAGTAGATTTAGTGTGTAAAAGTGTTACATGCTCCAGAGAACCAAAAGGACGGCCTGGAAGCTAACTTGTCTTTCTTAAGAGCACTTGACTGTAAAGCACACCAGAGAAGCTACCAAATGCCAGGTTTCAGACTATTATTAAAGAAAATTTCAGAGATGGTTGTGAAATATTGGAGTAAATGTAACTTACTGGGTCTTTGAGACTCCTGCTCTCAGACCCACCCAGAACTAGTATATTACTACTGTTTTGTCTGTTGTATGTGTGTGCTGAAGAGCTTGTCTAAACTACCTTGACTATGGCATGAACTTAAGGACCGTTCTAAATACAAGTTGGCTTTTCACATTCTAAAAACTTGGAGGGTCTTCACCATGTCTTCACCTTGTCTTCCTGTGTTTTGCCACTCCTAGTGAGTTACATTTTTACTTTACATTTTGCACAGGCTGCCACAGAGGAAGAAAACAGCCATGGACCAGTGAATGGAATGCTTAATGCCCCAAGTCTTGGATCTCCAATTCGAGTTCGCTCAGAGACCACCCAGTTAGACAGAGATGTTCCACTGGTGCGAAAGTTACGTTCCATTCACAGCTTTGAACTGGAGAAGCGTATGATGTTGGAGTCTAAGCCCGACACCGATAAGTTTCTTGAGACCTGGTAAAGAAATTATTTTATCCTTATGCTTAGATCTTTTCAGGATATGTAATTAGGATACTATTATCTTTCCTCTGCTGTGTGAAGAGCAGGAATAGAGCTGTTGAGTATGCTTATTCAAGCTAGAGCAAAAAATCGTTCATAATATTGCTCAATTAATGAATTTCACTACTTGACAGCTTCTTTAAAAAATTATTATTGCTAGAATACAGTTGAAGTCGGACTTCCACACTTGGGAATTTTTTATTTTAAGACCTAGTGGTGTAACCCTGGTGTTTATTAACTTTTTCTTCAGTGACATACTCTTGACAGTCAGTACAACTCATCCTGAATAACAAGGTTGACATCAGGTGCTCAATAGAGGTAACATGAAATTAGGCTGTATGACATGAGAAGGGAGGTTTATAGGAAGTGGAGTGAAGAAGTTAGAAATCTACCTGCATGCAACAGGCTTAGTTATGCCCAAAGGTGTTTCACCAACATAAAAAAATCTTGATAGAAGACAGGGATCTTAAAATGGAGTTTAAAGGTAGAGAAGAGACAGATGTGTGAAAACTGATTCAAACAGTTTGCTTATGTCTAGAAAGAATAAGGGGAGAGGAACACGGTGAAATCTGACTGAAAGGCAGAGGCTGAGTGGGGACAGTAGAAGAGAGCTGGGCTGATGACAGTGGCAAAATCCTTCTAAATACTTCATAGGGGAGCTAGGAATTTGAATTTGTTTGATGAAGCAAATTATGCAAAGCATAAGTAAGGAATCAAAACAATAAATAATATTCTTCTTGAAAGCATATAATAACTGCTGCAGGAGACATCTGTTTCTTCTGTTCCTCTTTGAGTCTCTGCTTTGTAACAAATTAAGTACAGTGGACATCTGTGGCAACCTCACTACTGAGTTTTTTTCTCTCACAATTCTCCCTTCTGGTAATTATATTTACAATACAACATGATACATTACAACTAAAATAAAAAATGTGTATATTTCTAAGACCATCCATCCAATTTTACTTGACATCAGACTTATTTGTCTCAAGTTGTGGATCTTTGAACCATTGTAGGTTGTTCTAGAATATGACAACAAATTTTTATATAAATCTAGTTTTCCTCTACTGAAAACACTCAAATGTAACTTACATTATTTAATTAATTCTTAACTAATTCAGATATTAACTTCTTTTCTCTAAGTTTGGAGAAGAAGCAGAAAGACTTGAATGTGGCAGAGACTCCTGTTGCTGCTGTTCCTCCTCTTTCTCAGAAAACTTCTGTTCCTGCTCCCGTGACTGGCCGCACAGACCATGTTTGGCACTATGATGAAGAATATCTTCCAGATGCTTCAAAGCCCGTGTCAGCTAATTCTCCTGACCATGCTGATGGTGTTATGAGCAATGGATTTGTAGCTGTTAACCTAAGCTCCTGCAGGCAGGAGGTTGATTCTAAAGAATGGGTGATAATAGATAAGGAACGGGACTTGCAGGACTTCAGGACAAACGAGGCTTTAGGGCACAAAATGACTGGAAGTCCTTCAGAGGAAGAGCCGGAGGTACTACAAGTTCTAGAGGAGTCCCCTCCAGAAGAGCAGTCTAGAGAGGGTGGTTGGGCAGGAAACAATGTCCATGCCAAGAACCAAACTTCAGGGGCGGAGTTTGTTCTAGACATGGAATGTCATCCTGCTGCATCTGAACAGCTTACAGATAAATTGGAACTTCTGTCTGGAGCTGCAGGACAGCTTCTTGCTGCTACCCCTACAAGTCCTATGGAAGCTCAAGCAGAAGGAGCACTCACTCCGGTAAGAAAACCTCTTCTTTATTCAGAATTATAAGAGGAAATGGTGAAGGTGGTGACTAAAATACAGTAGTGTAGCAGAAATTCCTAGTTTCAGCAGGCGTGGGACTTGATTCTTGAAGAATGATCTTCCATATTCTGTTACACAAGTGTTTACAGTCATCCATGGAAATGGCTGATTGTTCTGCAGGTGTGATCCATGGAACTGGCCACATTTAACAAAGAGTTATCTATCTGTTTATCTGTCTATCTAAAGAAGTTCCTTGTGCAGTGATTCCTAATCAGTGAGAGACACACATGCAAACATATATTTATTGTATTTGCAGTACATAAACATAAAATTACAATTGAATATGTAAAATACTGTGCTACAGTGTTTTATGTGTTTCAGGAAAAGTCCAAGTGGCTGAAATTGAAGACACAGTTTCTTGTTCTCACCTCTCACTATCATTCCTGCAGTGTTTGCTTTTGGAGTTCACTTTGTTTCTTCTTGTTTCTAACGGTCCTTATACAAACAATTTGTTGCCTTTTATAAAGTGTTGCTGTACTTCTAAAATACTTTTGCAACTCATACTTTACTCCCATATTTTTCACTAAGACAGATTGCTTTGCTTCCATTGCATGTTCTTGTTTTTCTCTTTTTCCATCTTTTCTGAAGAACTCTCAGTTGCACAGTTTTTGAACGTTTACTTTTTTGTCCTCTATCACTGTTTCTAAACAAAGATTTCTTTGCCTTTACTGAAGTAAATGAGGTTAATGGTTAAGTGATTGGGAATCACCTCGTGGTTTTATTTCTCCCCTTTTTTTAAGTAGATGTTGTGGCATCTATGGTCTAAAGGTCAATTCTTTCAAGCTCCCTGGAGCCAAGAAACCTGGCTATATTTTTTCTTCACGTGTTACCACTTTTTGTGAAAGTTACAGCCAGCTCATTAGAAAAAGAAACTTGTCACCAACTACTCATTTATTATAAGATGTGGAATATCCTTTATGATGAAAATTAACTACTCAATGTAATTAACTATAGCAGCACAGTAAAATTTCGACTACACCTGGGTTCTCATGGAAAATGCAAGATCATAGCTTTCATACAAGATTATATTTAGACATCATACTTTAAATGTAATACTTTAGTTTGTAAAAGATTCATTTTGTATAATAGAAAATAAAGAACTGCGTTAAACAACAGATTTTTGAGATTTAATTTGAAATATTAGTTGCATGGAAGAGTTTGTGATGGATTAGAAACCTTCAAAGGTGAAAAATTAAGATAAACTTTCAAGCTGTTCAGTTTATGTATTTTAAGGTCAGTTTTAGTAAACCAGACAAGAAAGAGCAGCACTTGGTCCTGTACAAAATGCTAATTATCAAGTGGTTTTATTTCAAAAGCCATAAAAAACAGCTTGTAATTTTACATGCAAATGCATTATATAACAGTACACTTTATACGAATGTGGCTCTTCTTGGGGAAATAGCTGTTTTACTTGAAACTAGAAGTAGAGGTGGTACAAATATTATGTACTACAGTGCAAGGAATGGACAATATCTTTGTCTGAAAAGGAAGATGCCTCAGAACATGGGAGCAGAAATGGTTGCAAACAAAGTTAAATAATTATAAGTTGCATTGGAAAAAATACTGGCTGAAGTAGAAACTCAGGTGAAATTATATTTTAGTTTGGCTTTGCAGGGAGATAAGTAATATTTGTCGTGACCTCAAAAATGTGGGAAATTAATATGGTTTATGTTATGCTGGAAGGGCAAGTGAGTGCAAGGTAAATGGCTGGAAGGAACTTGATGTTTCAAAGTGAATCATGTACAATAGAATATATAAACTGACCTGGGAATAAAGAAAATAGAAATTATTTGGCCAGTTTAGAAGCTGGGAACAGTGTGTGTCTATACAGTATGTCTACTCCAACTGTGATGGCAATTTGTGGTAGTCTTCCATCTACTTCATTAGCCCTTGAAAGCCACACAAAGCTCAAGAGGATATTTCAGGGTGAGTTTTTCTTTTTGTCCTTCATTGATGTATTCCACTTCATAGAAGATACTTAATTATTCCTTATGATGGGTACTAGTTCTGATGGGTGAGTGTTCTAGTCACTTCACTGGGAGAGAGTGTGTATATATGCCTCTTCTTACAATTGTTCTCTCTGTTCGAAAGTCCTGGTGATCTTAGGGGGCTGTTTGGTAGAGTCCTTTTCTTCCTTCCTCAGAGTACTTACCCACCTGAAACTGTTTTTTCAATGTGGTCCTTGGTTGTGCATCAGATGTTCTTATTCCCTAGTAATTTTTTTTCTAGGTATCACCTTCCTGGCAATAAAAATAATAGTCAAAGCTCATACTTTACTTTTCTGCTGATTTAATTATATTGCACCGGTTACTAAGAGCAGGCTTGGATCCAAGAATGTCAATTTTAGGACTATAAATCAAATGTGTGTTACTAAAAGGGGTTAAAAGTAGATGTTGAAATCACAGTAGTATAGAAGCTTAATATAATTACTGAAATAGTTCACTCATTTCAAACAGTTTGAAACTCTAGGACATGCCAGCATTCATGATCATCATGCTTATGAATATGCCTTCCATATGGATTTCTACTGACCTGCTTCACTATCACTTAGAAGAAAGTACAGTTATGCTGTTTGAGCTTATTCTGATAGGTTTGTTAAATATGCAAGCTATTACTTCAGTGGTGAATGAATAAAATAGTTTTCCTATCATAAGTCTTAGGTATTCTAAAAAAATTTTCCTTTTTTACTTTGATAATTCTTCTTTGTCCTTTATTTCTTTCAGGGCTTTATTGCTCACTATTTTAGTAAGTAGTAGCATGGATGTTTCTGTATGAGAAACTAATATTTCATACACTCACTCATAATTTTATTTTCTCCTGAAGGAAAGAAATTGCTGGTCTGCAGTCCTTCCATTTGTAGATAAATGTTCTTCCTGAAATTGTGTGTGTATGTGGACTTCCTGTAATTGTTGATAATATCACTTCTTACCTGTTATACACAGCATCAGCATTCTTTTAAAAATGTAAAGTTGCACCAGTTAAGAAAGGAAACCTGTACTCAAAATAAGAGAGAAAAATGTGTAAGTTATTGGCTTGGGGATGAGAAAGTCTCAGGCATAAAAAATTACAGCAAACCATGCTATCTATTGTGAAAAAAATCCTGCAGGTAAGAGAAGTATTTTTCATGTTACCAGTCATGGTTTTCCAGTTGCAATACAGATTCTGTGTGCTACCAGCAAATACCAGTTTGACTGGCTTAGTTGTGGGCACATGGTCACATATATGTTGAACTACTCAGAGCATGCTAAGGGTATATGTGCTGACTTTGTGCTTTAATAATGACTTTATGGTGATTTTGGCTGCAGGACAGACAGTGTGTGATTTGCTGTAGTATCTGCTGGTATGAAGCTAATTTGTCAAAAGAATTTGAGCTGATCTAGACTAATAGTGGATTTATACTGGAGCAGCACTTTGCATCATATGGCTCTAGTTTTCTTTTCCTACACCTGGTACTAACAGGCTAGAGCTGGACTTTCTGTGTCTTGGAACCATGGCCTCATTAATTTCCTGTGTTTGTATTGAATTGCAAAGAACTCCATAGAGTGCATGCACATAACCTTGCAACCTATATTTGTCAAGCAGATATTTCAGTAAATAAATAATAATGGATTTGAAGAAATTAAACATGTAACAGCTCTTTACATCTTCAGTTTAAATTAAACTACAGTTTGCTTTGGTCCCACTTGGCTGACAACACAAATTAGTGTAGATATATACGTGTGTGTGTGTGTGTATGTTATAGAATAGGGTTCACAGTGTGAATCTATTTATTTTTATTTTTTAGAAATATTGCTGAAATGGAAATTTTGTATGTTGAGGCACTATTATGTTTTATCAAAAGCTTGCTCTTAAATTTGTATTTATTTCTGAGTTCTAATTTAATTTTCATGTACCTTCTATCCTCATTTGCTGCTTTTATGAGACACTGGAAATACTTTTCTTTTCCAGTTACAAGTCAGCTATGCATTGTGGGAACTGAAGCTTTAGTATTGACACAATTAAAAGATACCTTTTCCTTAGAAACAGAAATGCTTGCTAATTGCTCTTGCTTTCCAAAGGATATAGGTTAGAATTGCAAAGAGCATGGTAGGAAACAAAAAGTCACCTTCATGAAGCATGAAGCCTGCAGAAAATTTCTTTATCTCTGCTCTTCATGGTTTTCTCTAACTGTAATTGGAACAAAGAATTGCAAACTATGTATGGGCAATCTCATTTACAGATATTTAAATGTGTCACCATCAGATATTTATTCAGTGCTGGAAAAGGTCTTGAAAAAAACCAGTTGATTTCAGCTTTGTATATCAAAGCTATAGGTTTATTAGAATCATCAATAAGCAATTTAAAAATGTACTTTGTCTAAAATTAATAGTTTGGAAGACTTTACAGCTCCTATTCTTTTTTCTTAGCTTTTGTCTAAATGCTTGAATTAATGTAGTTCAAGAGGAAGCAATCGTTCCTTGATTCTCCAGGCCAGTGTATCCTTCTAGTTTGGTCCCGTATTTGGGAAATTTCATCAGAACTGTTTAGTATTAACCTTACTGATTAATCCTGTCAGGTGCAGTTCTTAATGTACACTGCTATTGCCACAGCCGTAAAGCCTCCAGTGGGTGTGTATGCTATAAATATAGTAATCTCAGAAACACAGATACGATGTTGCATGGATATGCTAAGCCTTTGAAAGGACCAGTCAATGATCAACTAGTCAGCCATCAACTGATGTCCTTGAAACAGATTGTGTAAGTTTATTAAATTTGCCCTGGCTTGTTACTGACCAGTTATAACAGTTGCAATGGTTGGACTTAATGAATCCGATTTTATTTTCCAACCTAAATGATTCTAAGACTGAGTGAATGAAGGAGCCAGCTAGAGAAATGATGCTCACTCTTGATTTTGATTCTGGATTTTTGAAAATGGGTGATGGAAAAAGTGAAGATTAGACTTAAGACACCTCTTAAATTATGAGCTTTCAGTCTCTTAGGGAGATGTGAATATGGTTTTTAAGGGAATGCATATAGGCAAGACTTAAGAATTTTTAAAATTTATTCAACCTTATTTTCTTCCCCGCCATGTTGTTCTCACAGCTCAGCTCATGTCATATGCTGCATTTCTCCACTCCAAGAATTTCAAGTCCCATCCTCCGCACCATGAGCCCTATAGCCTATCTATCCATCCACTTGGACCCTCTGAGGGAGGCTGGTTTACCAAGGAGTCAGTCAGCTGAGAGCCACTCCTCTTCCTCCCGATCAACTGGCCGTAGGGAGCTTCCTGTCATCCCCTGTGGCAACAAGTTCCCCCCTGTCATTCGCATCTCAAAAGCACAACTTGAGCAGGTGAATAAGCCTTGTCCTCATAAAAGTGACTGCATTGTAGCAGTCATCAGCAAAGTTCAATGTTTTCAGTTGCTCACAGTCTGGTAGTAGGCATATGCTAGTCATACTGCTATACACAGCATCCTAAAAGTGCTTTGAAAGATCAAGTTGGGGAGTAAGAATGGATCTTTTTCAGGAATAGAGTTGAGAATACTCTGTGAGGAAGATATATTGTCTCACTTAGAAGAGGGGAATATTTAAAGAGCTGTTATTCAGGTTATGATCGGGAGCACAAAGCATCTCTGGATGTTCTGGAAGACAGATTCACTTCCTCAGAGATTTTCTCTTGAAGAAAGATAGGATTATAAAATCTAGAAAAAAGGGGTTTTTTTTGCTTTATTTAAAATGAAAAATAATGGATTCCTACAATTACAGTACCAGCTGAATTTCAAATTTCAAACATATTAAAATTTGGACTATCCTAAATTATTTTAATGTGACAAAAAGGGATCTAGAAATAGTCAGATTGTTTCTTTGGAAATTAGCAAATAATAAATTGTTCCACTGCTTACAGTATATAAAATAAAGATGGCAATTATCAGGGGTCACAGGTAATGAAAAATGTCATTAGAGAAAGGGGACTTTTTATAGTTTTGTATTTCCAGTTTCATTTCAATACGAAAGATGAAGACTTGCAATCGTAATTGAAGTTAAGTGTAATTTTTGTATTAGTCACAAAAATGTTGAGATTTGCTAAGTAGCGTGAGTTTGCATTGTTGGGTGAAGCAGTATGACATAGCATTAATGCATAAGACTAACATATCATCATCATTTTACCATTAATATTTCATTTGGATTACATTTTGTGTTGCCTTTCGTTTCCAATGTATTTTTCAGTATAAATAGTTCTATATTACAGACAGTTTTTCTTTTTTCAGTGAAGAATGAACAGGACTATTGATATTAAAAGTAATCCATCAACCTTAGTTACTTTCAGAATTCCATAGGATCATTGGTGTGTGATAACAAGGCAAACTCCTGACTGCTCTTTAGCTGAATATAAAAAAAAAAAATTTCTGTGCTTGATGTATAAAAACAAACAGTAGCTCCCCAATGTTCATGATTGTGAACTTGATGGGATGCCAAAATATCGTATTCTTCCTGATGGCTAACATATTGACTAGGGAAAGGGACTTAGGAGATATTAACTCATTAGGAGTTAAGCTGCAGTATTTTTACATTGGTTTGTATTCTAGGATGCAAAATGACCTTAATTTTTTTTTTTGTCTGTATAGCTATGATTTAAGTTTTTCAATCAGAATCTATTGCAGATATAATTAGCAAACTTAGTAAAATGTGCACAATACTCAGAAGAAGCAAGTCAGCACAGAGGGTCTTTTCTCTGGCCTCCTTAGTACCCAAAAAAATGAATATAGCTGCAATATTAATACGGTCTGCAAAGTGATGTATTTTCTTATCATGTCAAGAAGACCTGGCATTGTGCCGGGTGCTGCTACTTCGTGGAGTGAGCATTTAACCTCTTCTTTCCTTTTACCTGGTAAGTGCTTGACTGCTGTGTTCCTTTTTGAGCTGTGATTTGAAAGTCCTACCTCTGTTGAGAATTTCCAGTTTGTCATTTCCTATAGAAACTACAAGCACCTGATTTTTTAGTTCATTCCAACAATGAAAGCCTTATGTACTTTATGGCTCACTGAAGAATTCAAAAACTTTTGCAAGTCCTTCTCGACAGTGCAGTAATGTTAGGTACTTAGCTAGCTGTGGAAGTTGCTCAGCATGAAAGATGATATGTGTTAGTAACCTGAATAACCTCCAGTTAAATATGTAAAAGAATTTTAATGTCATTTATGTTAATCTTTGTGAAAATTTGGTACTGAATATATTTTCATGTATTTCCTGCTGTCTGCAATTTGGTTCAGCATTCATAACTAATGAATTGCAGAGGTCAGAGATCTGTACTGTTGAATTTAGTTTAATGTATTAAAAAATAAGAAATGATACATTTGTTTCTGAAATCAAGCAAAGCAACTTTCTTTCCAGATTTTTGATGAATGAGGGTTCAGGAACTCTAACCTATCTTCCTCTACTTTGGTATCAGGTAGAGGAGGTCATGAAATCTCTGTATATTCTCCGCTCACTAGTGCAGAGAGGCTGTACGATGTAGGTCAGTCTGTATTTGTTCAATAGAGGACTCCTGTCTTGCTATACATAAGTTATGAAAGAGAATTGGAGTGTTTTGCTTCAGCTCTCCTTAGTTATTCAACTTGCAGCATAAAGAAAAGAGTATGGCAGCATTACAGCTCACAAAAAACCAGATGAATTCTTTGTACTTGGGTCTGAAGAGTGCGCTTTGAGTGCTATTAGTATCCTTCTCACCTACAGCATGGTCAAATTGTACAGCAAATCCTCTTGAAACCTAACCTTTTTCTTTCTTTCTGTGAATTCTTCAACCAAATGAGTTCTCTGCTCAGAGCAGCTTAGAGGGTTGGATCGAGTGTTGGGTGAGGTCAATGGTAAAGATGATGTGAGTGCAGCAACTACTGGCCAAGGCTATGGGTGAAGATACTGCTCAAGTAGTTGTAGTGCTAAATGTGTAGCTGTGTCTTAAGAAACAATCAAAATCAGTGACCTCAGATTTTTATTTCTGGGTTCTCAACTCTAATTCTACAATAAAGTACTGAACACCTCTTCTAGCCACAGCAGCAATCTAGAATACTTCTAAACTAGCTGCTCTACAATATTCAGGTATATTTTCTTTTTTCAATGTGCTTAATCAGGTATGTACAGGGAGGCTAATTTAAATTTAATTATTTTATGGTTATTCATTGTGTTAGGGAAGGATAATCTGTATCTCACAGGTTAAGCAATTAGAATTAGTTGGCACTTACACAAATATTTTCTCTTCTGTCTTAAATTTCTCAAATTTCTACTTTACTAGATAGAACATTAAAAAAAGTTTTGTAATTATATACTTATATAATTAGTTACAAAATGCTCTGAAATCTTCCCTCACACGAAACTAAGGAAATGCAAGCCATTACTTTCATATTCATATCCAAAATGAGAAACAATATACTGATCTGAGTTGAAAAATTTACTGTGATTTTTAAGCATCTCACTGGAATTCAGGGACCTGTGGAAGAATAAGGTAAGACTTCTTGATATATTCAAGGATTATTTAGAGAAGGATTGCATTTCCCTTGTAATTGTTTTTTTATTTTAGATGTTTCAGGTTTATGAGCTAGGAGTGCACATAAATGTTGTAAATGTCACTTTTTTAATGAACTAATTTTAGCGGGTTTCTCTAGTCCGCAGTAGCAAGAGAATGAACATTTACATTGGTTTTCACATTTAACAATCCCTTTCAGAACCACAAATAAACAAAGCCCCAAAGTGTTCTTTTCAAGTTTGTTAGTGGTGTTAACTTGTCATGTATGGTAGGATTGCCATAAAACTCAGCTAGTTAACATTCTGGTTTAGCATTTAAAATACATGAAGGGATACATTTGTCCAAAATCCTCTTCCGAACTTCATTTTCAAGACACAGCACATTATCAAATAGATGTGTTCTTGAAGGAAAACAGGGAAAAGATTTTCTCTGTTCAGTGAGTCTGTGTTTTTACTGCTGCCATGGTTAAAGCCGTAGTTTGTCTGTAGAAAAAAGGTTCTAATTTCAGATTTTACAGAGTTGTTATGCCTCTTGTTACCTATCCTGATGGAAACTATATTGAGTCAGTGTGAGGTTTAAGTTAGGTTTTTCCCTGTTTCAATCAAGGCAGAAATTCAAGGGGTTAGTCCAGCTTGTAGCTACTAGAACTGTTTCATACACAGTAGATTTGATTTTGTTGAGTAGGGAAAATGTACAGACATTTTACCATCTCATTCTTGACAGGGTAGTTGTTAATAACTTAGTTTTTCAATAAATTTTGGCCTGGCTTACATTCTTTTAAGCAACTGGATTTTATACTGATAATAATGTTTCAGAAGAATTTTCTTCTATACACTCTTTTTCTAATGCAAGCAAGTAAAAACTTTTATTTTTTACTTCTCTCCAAGTGTCAGAGGAAATTGCTTGATATATAGAAATCTAGATGCTGCCTTTTCAGGGCTTAGTAGTGTCTATTTTCTGAAGGAAATTCTTCAGCTGTGCTTTTTTCACATCTGCCTTTGGTGTAAAGAAGAATTAAATATTACAGCATGTTAAATTCTTCCAGTGGAAACTTTCCAAGTTGTAAATTAGGTAACTAAGAGTTGAGGACAAGCAGTCGGCATGAACAACTTAATTTTTTCCAAATAGTGTGTAGCCTGTAGAGAACGTTTCCATTTCTAGTGACAGAACCTTCTTGGCCATTCTGCTTCTGCAGGTTTCTCTAGTAGAAGCAGCAGAAAAGTCATGAAGGTCTGGACAGTGAATTAGCCTTGGTAATAGCATCCACATACATCGAGTCAAAAACCCCCAAATATAGAAAAAGTTATAATTGTTTTAAATGTTTGTGGTTTCTGGCATCAGCAGTGCTTTTAAGAGCCCCAAAATTTGTAATCGCAGGTTTCAGCTATTCTTGTCTGTCCTTGAAGTTATCGTTTTTCTTCTTTAAATTATTCTTTTAAAATGCCAATCCTATCCGAAACACGAGTGATTTACTACCTTTTTCTAGCATCATAATTTCATTCTCATAAAATAGGTAAAGATGTTTCAGGAAAGCTAAATGGTCTGTGGGATTTCCCATGGAGGGCTGATTAACTCTGGGGTCAACAATTGTTTTCATGATGACACTTGGTACAATAATCATTTTGAAATAAATAGGTGGTTACAGTTCAGAACATAATGATTAATGATTATTACTCATGTAATAAATGTAAAATTGATCTAATTAATATAATTAATATTGTGCCTGTAGATACTGTCTATAGTGTCACCCATAAGATAATCTTTATAATCTTTAATTTAGATGCATTTATTTCCTAAAATATTTTTCTTCTATTATTAAAATTACATATGATTCTAGTGCAGCTGCAATTACAGGGAAAAAAATTCACACCTCTGAACTGTGCATTAAGGCAAATGAATGTTTTCTTTGTTTGAAAAGAATTATTTCTGTGGAACTCAAGAAAAATACTACGATACCAGCCATTTTAATAGCAGTATCACTGAAGTATTATGTGAGTGTTATGAAGTAATAGTCTGTAAGCACCTCGGCTTTCCATTTCAGCAGTAAATTTCAAAAATGTTCTTCAATTCATTTGTGCATTATATAGAAGTAGTTTCAAATTGAATGAGTACTTGTTTTATCCATGTTACCAAATTAATTAGCCACTTAGTCACAGTCACAGTCATTCTCTAAAAGCAATTAAAGATACTATTTTTAGAGCAATCAATACTTGCCCTATTGGATGTTTGAGGATGTAGTTTTATGTTCGAACAAAAAAAATCTTATTTTATCTGGTAAGTGGTGTAGGAATAACTGAAAAGGGAAGATGTTTAAAGAATTCAGAAGTTAAGCCATGGCTAACAAGCCTTAGAGAAAGACTGTACACACAGATTTCTATGTTCTTTATCTTCGAAAGATACCTATCACATTAGAGAATTTGGAAACACAGTTGTGCATTTATAGCTCTGCATCTTATTCCATCCTCTTCCCATTTCTCACAACCTCCATGTAAATTAATGCCCAAATTAATATTATAGAAGAAATAATATATCTGAAGAGCTGTGGAGAACAAGATGTGCCTCTTTACAGACAGATATAAAAAATCTTCATATGTTACTTCTCTTTAGTCTAGGATTAGGGCCTGCCACATGTGTGTTTTTAACAAAAGAAGATGATGTCCTAAGGACCACCAGTTCCTACAAATGCCTGCAATGCTTGCAGGACCAATGCAATATGGGGCTATTGAAAGGGATTCAGTATCAAAATTTGCAATCATCTCTAGTCTGATGTTCCATAACACTGAATTGCAGCCATATATTTCTCCTGTTTATCCCCATATTATTCTATTTGTAGAAACAGCCAATATACTTAAGTAAATGTATAATTAATTATCTTTCACTTCCTTGCTCTGAGCTTAATCTGGGAGTGGAATGTGAGGGATACAAAAGATTACACTCTAGAAAGTCAGTAGGAGTGATAGTAGTAGGTAGGGAGGATTTTGGGAAGTAGGTCTATTCTGAACAGGAAGCTGTGAGCTGTCACCCCAGATGTAAAGCATAGCAGTGGTTTACTCGTGTGAGAATGGCACTGGCAGTAAATTATAGGACAGTGCACTAATATATCCTTGGCACTTTCATGCAACCTGCAGTTCAAATTTCTTTGCAGAGGCGTAATGTTGTGCAAGGAAATAGAAATTAAGTTGTGTAAGTAAAGAAAAGCTCATGAAGTAAGAGAAAGTCGGTGAACTAGAAAGATTATGGGAGATCTTTTGGTCTTGCCAAAGTTGCAGACTTGCACTAATGTTGGTTGTATTCCTGCTGGCTATTGAGCTAACCATAGGTGAAAAAGAAGCATGGGAAAGAGAAAAGATACGTGGGGTTTGTTCTCCTGCTACACAAATTTCAAGGTTTACTAAGGTAGGAAGGATGTTCTGAAGAGTAAACTAATTAGGTGAAGTGTCTTCAGAATGTCCAGTAATATAAAGATGGTGTATTAATATGAGAAATTACAAATAATGAAAGGATTAGCAGGAAACAGATCTGCACACTGTGTCTCTAAAGGCCTGAAGTCCTGACAGCACCTGACACGCAGAAGTATCAGACATCATGAGTGGAAGGAAGAAGCTATTACTGATACTGTACAATAATCCATATCCACATCTTTGTGTCTTTCAGACTTAGCAGCTTTGCAGACCTAAACTCAGTATTTCATTCTTCTACAATTAGCTGTGTATGTACACAGAGACATTCATCCGAGCGTATCACTTGCTATTGCAGCCTGTCAAAGGTTTAAAAGGAGGAAAGATTATCAGATGTCATGAAGGATGTCAGAGATATTTATGTTGTTGTTTTGTTCTTTTTCCTTCTTGAGATCCCACTCACTGTCATGTAAAGATTCTTGAAGAAATGCAGTTTAATTTCTCATCTTGTTTCAAGTGTAACTTTGAGAAAACAGAAAGGAATTAAGAAATTATTTAGGGAAGGCCAAAAGATTCAAGACTATGGTGGCAGTAATTTCATTCAAATATTTTGGAGTGAAAGGAGGACCTTGAATTCATTGTTCCCTATATTATCTCAGCCATTTTTAGTCATCTATTGTATCACATAGCTCCTGTTGAAGTATGGGAATTGCAATAATTAGTATTATAAGCTAGCTATCATAGTGAGCTGAAAGGTAGGATTTTAAGTTGTATTCCCCATATTTTACTTCTTAAATGAATTGTAATCTTTGTTCCTCAGGTTCAATGTTTTACATAATTGACATGTTTAATCATAAAAATCTCATAGGATGAGAGTGTATTTAGTGGCACAAGAAATAAAAATATCAGGATCATTTATGGTTACCCATTTAAATTTCTTGCACATATAGGTGAAATGTCAACCCCAACAGGGATATAATCTAGTTCTTGTGGTTTGAGAAGACTAATAAGAGCTTTATTGACCATGTGAGAAAACAAAATTTTGTTTGTTAGTGAATACAAATCAAGAAAGTGATATATGTGTTCAAAAAGCCATTTCTGAAAGTATGAATTACTCAGTAGTACTGGGTCGTTATTGATACTTAGTCATCCAGTATCCTTTTCTTTTCTCCATTTGTTCAGTGTTTCTTTTTCACAAATAACTCCTGCCTATTTGACTGTAGGTGGTTCGACAAGCCTAGTCTCCTCTTTCTTGAATGTAAGGGTTAAATATGTATGGCCAAGATCTGCCTGAAAGACTAGAAAATTCTCTCTCCAGATGTGGCAAAGGATATGAAGTCTGTTGAAAAATGTAAATTAACTTCATATCAGAGCTGCTTTCTTCTAGCAAAGACATGAGAGAGGTGTCACAAGGAAAAGTGAGTTTTCGTGTAAACATATTTGAGCAAAGGAGGATTTAAATGCAGTTGCAGTTCTTCTGGAAATATATCAAATAGATAAATATCCTTCTGAAAGCATATACCTAAGGTTGTCTCACCTCTGTAAGTTGAGAGGACACCAGGATCATTCTATTCTAAGGGAAGTCATCCTTCATATATGTGGAAGACAACTCTGGTGTTTTAATCCTGAATTATTTGAATTGGCAACTAGACTAGCTCATCAAGTGAAAAGTTTGGAAAACAAAACATTTTACACGTCCTTACTTTTGAGATGCATCTGCAGCCCTGGAGAACAAGGTATTGAAACAAGCTAAAGGCAGAGCTCGGTGGACAGCAAATGCCCAAGTGATCTCTCCAAAATTTGAACCCACTCTTCCAAGGACAATAGTGCATTAAAATTTCCTGAACCCACTTTTACCAAGCTTGTAGATCAGAATTTTTATGGGAGCTGATGATTTTTGTCTGACAGGTCAAAATAAGTTCCTCTGTCATATGAAGGCAAGTCCTTCAATGTAGGATACCTGGAGTGTTGTCTTAGGGCAAATTCTTACATTTGTATGAAAACCTATGGGACAGCTGCCCTGTTTCATAGAGGTTTTTCTTTTTTTTTTTCTCCAGTTCTATCCATTTTCCTTTCTGTGCAGAGTTCTTGCTAAACTGTTTTTTAACACTCGAGATTTAGGCACTAAATGATCTAATAATGGAAAGGTGCTTTGAAAAATAATTCTGTTTCCTCTGTTCTTTCTGTAGCTGAACTGATGTTTTTGGATTCTCTCAGAAGAAGTCTTTTGAACTAAGAAACACTTCACTATCTCAAAGGGGAAATAGTGTTTCTTTCAGATGAAAGAACGTGGACTGAGAGTCAGAGGAGATGAGGACTGTTTTGCCAAAACTAAGTAAATTCAGATTTTTGCTCAATATACCATTTTAATTCAGCAAACATGGAGGACTTGGCCCAAACTTGAAAACAAATTATAAAGGAGACAAAAAGTAGACTCTTACTGCAGGTCTCTGTGGGTTTGTTTCTTGGTTTTGGTTTGGTTTCTACTGCCGGTAGTACCAATGTACTAGCTCTTGCACAAGCCCAGTAAGCTCAGCACCATGCATAATTTCTGTAACAAAATCAAGTAAAATCTGTATTGTAACATAGCAGAATCCTAGCAACATTCCATTAGTTGTCTCTTCTACCGGTAGTGCATCAAGAAAGTGTTTTTAACCAAACTCAGACTCCAGTTTCTACTTTCTGTTGAGTACAGACTGTGTCAGATTCATGAGGCTAAAGAATTGAAAGAAAAGCAGAGCTGAACTCTCTGTCCATGTAGAGAAAGATATAAGGGTAGCCCCTTGATTTTTTAATTTTTTTTTTTTTTTTACTGTTTACACCAACTTACTCCGTCTAGTATATATAAACCAGAATGTAGGACTCCTCTTCACATGAGAGTGCATTCCTCCCATATCCACAGAGACAAAACTTCTCTCCCTTTTGTATGTGCTCTTTCACCTCATGATTCTCACATTTGTGTCTGTGCAGTGGCCTGTCTTCAAGGGGAAGGTGAGAAACAGCTCTATTCTGGTTTTTTCCCTACTTGATGGGAACTGGAAGAAGTGGGTTTATGTCCTTTAAGTAGAGAGAAACATGAATGCGGATTTCCCATTTCCTGGACATGTACTCTAATAATTAAGCTGTGTGCTAGAGACAGCACTCATCATAACCAACTGTTTTTCAAAGGGAATCTGACTTAATGATATATACAGGTTTTAGGAGTGCTTTACATGTATCTATTGGATCAGACCTGTTAGGACATTTAGATGTGTAAGTATTTCTTTCTGAATTTCTTCATGACCTTAGGTAAGGAGATATCCTAACCAGGTTACTTAGTTAAAATGGGGCATAAGCTTCAGTAGGAAAAGTAGTAACTAATATTGAATACTCAGGAAAGTTTCTGGACAAAAATATATTATGAGTATGGATTTTCTGAATCTAAATGTCACTGTGTTCTTTGTCTTCTGTATTTGTCTAAAATATTGCTGTGTACTTGTTAAAGATTTTAAATTTATATACAACTTATTCTAAGGGTATTCAAACTAAAGTAAAATAAATAAAAATCAATCCGTTAGGTTGGATCTCATTCTCAGGGGGGTTACTTGGTAACTGCAACATTTCCCACTGACATTGTTTGTTTTTACCTGTTGTGTACTTCTGTCTTGGGATGATAGACTGTTTTTTTTCTAATTATCTACCTGTATATTATGAAGTTAGATATTATTTGAACATTGTGATTCATAGGAATCATTATATAACATATCTTGAAGACATGGAACCAAAGCTGCTATTTAAAGGATGCTACTTGTATAACATTCCTGAGTTTCTCACCTTTTTCTTTAATTTTCCAATGCAGATAACAATACCCAGACCTTCAGTGGCATCCACGCAGTCTGCTTCAGAGAGCTTTCACTATGGCCACCAGCTAGACAGAAGAGAGCAGGATGGTCAGTCTGTGGAACACACCGTGGAACTTTCCTCTCCAAAGGAAAGTTTGCCAGGTTTGGTTGGGACAGAAGATGCACTTCCAGCTAGTGTCAGCAGACCAGATTTGATACTTAATATTAGCCAAGAAGTGCTTGACAGGGAAGGACTTGTCAAAGAATCTGTCAGTGTCCTGGATTGTGGCCAGAAGGACCTATCTGAACACAATGGGATAGAGGAGGAGAAAGAACTTGGAAGTATTCCTGTGGAGGAGGCTGAGGAAGAAGGGCTTCCAGTGGTTTCTGAGGATGCCATTGAAATGCTAAGCAAAGAACAGAATTCCTCTTTGCCAGGAAACTCAAAATCTGCAGAGGAAGAACCTCTAACAAATACTGAAGCAGCTCAAGAATCAAAGTCGAGGCCTGTCTGTTTGGTGTCAAATCAAGATGAGGTTCTGAAGTCAATAGCACCTAAAACATCAGAATTGTCTCCCTCAAGACTTAATAACGCACATGTTAATAGACAGGCAAGCAAAATAGCAACCATTCAGGAAAATGGTTTTCATTCTGATAAGGAAGAAGTCCATAGCCAAGACTTGAAATGCCACCAAGTGGCCCTTACTACTTTTTTGCAGAAGGAGAATAAAAAAGAGAAAAATGCTCCCAGAAATGGAGAGTTATTCCACTGCATTTCAGAAAATGAGAATTCTTATCGATCTAAGAAGGACTCAGTTAAATCTTCTTTTGTATTCAGGCAGAGCCGAATCCCAGTTTTAGCACAAGAGATAGACTCAATATCAGATTCCTCTTCTGTTTCTGCAAAGGAAAAGCTTCTTCTCAAAAAGGCCCATCAGACAGACTTGGTCAAGTTACTTATGGAAAAGAGACAGCTCAAATCTTTCCTTGGTGACCTCTCAAGTGCCTCTGATAAGTCACTGGAGGAAAAAATGGCTACTGCTCCAGTACCGTTTTCTGAGGATGATGTCTTAGCTTCATTTTCTAGATTGACATTGGACTCTCATTTCAGCAAGCAGAATGAAGACAGCTCTTTGTCTCCAAGCAGCCCTCAGTCCAGAAAAAGCAAGATTCCAAGGCCAGTGTCTTGGGCAACCACTGATCAAGTCACTGGTTCAAGTTCAGCTCAGTTCTTTCCTCGGCCACCACCAGGAAAACCGCCTACTAGACCTGGGGTAGAAGCTAGGTAATGCAGAGAAAATAGAAATAGATTTTCAGGTTGGAAATGGATTTGAGCTAGACTGCAGTTACTGTGCAGGATGTAATCCTGTAGAAGTTCCATCCTTTAACTAATTTTTAAAAAATAGTGGGCTTCAATTCTCTGAGAAACCTTACATTGTTGGAGAATGAATGAGGAGAAGCTGTTACACAAGAATGAGCCTGGTTTGCTGTTAAAAACCTAATACCTCAATAGATGTGTATTCAATATTTTGAAACCTGATAATCTATAACTACATCTTTACACAATTTTTTAAAGAGGGGTCACTTTTCCAGAACTGCTGGTTATTTACAAATCCGTAGAAATTTTTAGGATCTGTTATATTCAGCCCCCTTGAAAATTAATCTGTTCTTAATGTAGGCATTTTAAATATTTGGAGATTCCAGCCATCATGGCTAATTAAACCAACTAATTAAAGGAGGGCAGAGTGAATTCTAGAAGACCTCCCCTTTGTCACATCTTTACTCAGACAACCACAGTCTAGTTTATTCAGTGTCTACATTCCCAAGATAAGGATAATTTTGATACAGTAGTGCAAAATCCTTTGAAGGAAGTTGCGGTGGGCCTTGTCATCCCTTAAAATTGTGTATGGGAGCGTACTGATGGTGTGCAGGAATGGATGTATCCCTCTGAAACAATGGCAATAAGCACTGCTCTTCAGTGCACTTCTTCCAACACCACCAGGAAACTCCATTTATCCTGTAAACATTGAGGCTGTTTATGTGAGTGAGTTTATGTAAATATAAATACTGTATTGACCTGAACAACACAGAAGCCAAAGCCTAGATCCAAACACCTCTACCTAATGGGAAAGTTCAGCTCCACATATCTATTCCGCAATGCAAGCTCCTCCTTAGTTTCTAGTGATACAGAGTTTCTATTTGAACTTCAGTGAGTAGGTGGAAACAGAAATAATCTTTCTTCATTTCTTCTTAAGGTTGCGCAGATACAGAGTCCTAGGCAGTAGCAGCTCGGACTCAGATCTTATCTCTCGTCTGGCTCAAATCCTACAGAATGGATCTCAAAGACCAAGGAGTTCTACCCAGTGTAAGAGTCCAGGATCTCCACATAGTCCAAAAACACCACCCAAGAGCCCTGTCATCCCCCACCGCAGTCCCAGTGCCTCCCCTAGGAGCTCTTCTTTACCCCGTACTGCCAGTTCTTCTCCATCCCGGGCTGGAAGATCTCATCATGATCAGAGGAGTTCATCCCCACATCTTGGGAGGAGTAAATCACCTCCTAGCCATTCAGGCTCCTCATCTTCTAGGAGATCCTGCCAACAAGAGCACTGCTGCAACAAACCAAGCAAGAATGGTCTGAAAGGATCTGGCAGTTCTTTCCACCATTCCTCAAACACTAAGACTTCCACAGGAAAGAGCAAATCAACTACTAAGCTTAGCAGATAGGAACTGGGCCTTGACAGGTATAAAGTCTCCTCCTAAATCTGATGCATGTTGTGTCTGTGTACTGTGTATTTAAAAAAACTAATCAAAAAAAGTATATTAAAAAAAAGGTGTTGAATCTGCACATTTTAAAGAAAGTAGCCATTGTAAACTATTCATGAGAAAGCATTCTGTGTAAATAAGTGGCCAGGCTTTGCCTTAGAGCAGGCAGCAAGCAGATCCACAAGATGGGAAGGAGAGGCCAGGATAAGAATGACTGGGTAGTCAAAGAGGTGCAATGTATTTAGGGTAAAAAAGTATCTTGGAGGTGAGTGTTTTAAAATGGTATTAATCTCGATGTGTTTAGTTTCTCTAATTAGAAGATTTGGCCTAATTATTTAAGGCCTTACATACTCAAGGAGTATGTAAGAAAACCTGAAATGTGGTTATTCCCAAAATGACATCACCACTTGGGAGATAAGTACTGCTCAAGCATTTCTTTGCAGTTTTAAAAAAGCACACAGTTTAGAAGATGATATTTCTACCTGATAAATTTCTTCCATTTTGAGCTGCACTCACCTTTGAGTCACTGGGTGCTCATTTTGTCCCCTATGTATCATGGCACAGATTTTTTACGTAAGTATCATATACCTTACCCCTTCTTGACACTGATGAAATTAAAAAAAATAATATTAGTATTTGACAAGATGGTTTTGTACCTATATTATTTAGAAATTTGTTTAGTAGTAATTAGGATCCAAGAAGCTAATTCTCAGTTCTATATCATACAGTTTTTTGGGAGTCATAGTGGGGTTCTTCAAACCACATTTGGTAGGATTTGGAAGAGCATTCCTTCCTAGGAAATGAGAGAGAAGAGTAGATGTATGCACTTCACTGGATATTGCATACAATAAAATGCAGTGTAAGTTAGAAAGTAAGAACCTTTCTTTACCCCCTTAATTCAGCTGAAGAAAGAACCTTTGTTATTGCTGACTTTTCTTTTGCCATTAGTTATGGATCACTTAAATCACAGATCTTACAATGCAGAGCAGATTACCAATCAAGATTTGTTTTTTCGGTCTTTTGTTTTCTAAAATCATGAAAGATGAAACAGAGATGAGGAGATTGTCTACTTTGTGAACTTGATAGGTTAGAGGTGACAGAAATATACTTAACACCCTTACAGAATCTGGGTAAGAATATTAATAATCAAAGCAAAATATACTGAAAGAAATCTGAGATATTTTTTATATTGCATTCTTGTCATTCTGTTTCCCAAGTGTGTTTTTGATACTCAAGCTTTGCTGACTCTCAGTAAAGTCCATAGTGTGTAATTCCTCCAACTTTATTAGGGAGTTACTTAGTAACGTCATGTGCTCTGCAGGAGCTCTGTCGGGAATGAACAGGTACAGCACCTTTTGCTATATTCAGAAAAGTGTAGTGGGTCAGAATAGGGACGCGCAAGAACACAAGCCTGAGAAAGAGGCAGCCAACTCTCCCTAATGATTCCTGTTGTGGGGACTCTGGATGCATAGGAGACTTGTCAATTACTGATCTGCTTGCTGTAGTCATATGCCTCTCCAGCCAGCATCTGTGCTTTTTTATTTAACCTCTGCCAAATGAATACCTTTGGATTAAAAAGGGAATATTTTGTCTCTGAGCTAACACGTTCTAATGCTGCATTAAAGCTGCCCTAGAGCTGCACTGAATTTCACTTGCTTTGTCAGACTATGTTGATTTTTTTTTTCTTTTCTTACTATGACTATGTATATTGTTTCCCATATGTAATGTAGCACAGTGTGGAACCTTAATTTCATTCAGGTTTCAAGCACTACAGATGAATGCAATAGATAGGGTATACCTGCTTTTTCTGAAGAAACTGTACCATTGGAAAGTCCTATTCCTTTGTATTATATTGTATAATAGGTGCTATACCAATAATTGCATGTCCTCATGGTAAATTATATAATATAAATATTTATATATACATATATGTATATGCTTATATAAACTCATTCTTTCTCATTTTTCATTTGTAATTTATGGACCACAAATAATACAGTTCCCTTTCTGTTAGTTCCTGTATACTTACCTCTTCTATTCTCCCCTGCCCCCTGCCAAAAAAATCTGGAATGCACAAACTCTAATAGCCTTTATACCTTGGTACAAAATTGAAGGACTGCTGATTTCTCAACCAGCCAATGTTTTGTCTTGCAGCTTGTTGTTTTTTTTTAATTTCTAATTTCATGTGCACATCTGCATATGGAACAAGAACAAAGACTCAAAAGGTATTTTTGTTTTTTATTACAAATAGATCTTGTGGTTACTCATTTTTATTTCGTAATGTGAGTTCTTAATTGTGAATACTTGTCATGTAGGAACAATGACAGTCTAATACCTAACGGATGAATGTGACAACAAATTCCATCTTTTCCTCCCTGTTTTCTACATGTTTCCTTACGGTATACCATAAAAAAAGAACTTGGTCACATTGTGATGTTTTTGTCCTGGGCACTTGCTGGAATTATTTGTTAAGGTGGTGTGGGAGCCCATGATTATTCTTCCTTATTTCTGAAAAGCATTTATTATGGTCATGTAAGTTTATTCCTACATTACACTGTCAGTTTTAATAAGTACCAACTTTATCCTTGCTTGAAAATGCTGAAGTTGAGGTGTTTATATTTTCTCTCTAGTGTAACAGGATCCAGAAACAGGTAACTGCTTTGCAGGTGAGAAAGAATATAACACCTATTTTATGTCGTCTTCAAAGTACAGGCTTGTCCATTGTTAGACATTACTATGTAAAATAAACCAATGCTGTAGAAATTCACCTGTACTTGAACTACTTGCCAATGTAAAAATAGTAAACTATGCCAAAAAGAAAAAGAGAAATCAGTTGTGATTGATGACACAGGCTTCTTTTGGTGACGAAAAAGGTAAAAGGACTGCATACCCCTAGTTACTTTTTTGCTGTGGATTCAACAGGATCTAAGGAGAAAGTCGTGAAGATATGAATGGAGGAGCAATTGTGAATAACTTATCTTGAATTACCTGCTCTTATTGAGTCTTTTGTTGCTTGATACCCTTCTCTAAAAGTTTACAGAATTGCTTACTATAGTCTAACATAGCAATCAGTTAATGTTATTACGCAATGGTCAGCTGATCAACTCATACATAAATATTAGCTTAATATTTCTAGAGGGCCTATATAGACATTAAGGACTCTGTAAGCTGCAGTATTTGAATGTGAAACTGGCTCTGCAGAAAATGTACATGTGTGTACATGTACACACTCTCCACACAATGTACATGTGTGTGGCCCTTGTGCAGTGTGTGTGAATGGTTTATGGCAGGTTATCTGCAACATGTTTTCAGGGACGGGGAAGATTTTTCTCCATTGTACAAAATGGCTACAGTTACTCTGCATAGCCCACAGCAGCTTATATAGGAATATTAGCTGGGAAATAATAAAATTCAAGGAGCTGTTGCTTTGTCTTCTTCAAGCCCCCATTTCTTTGGAGGGCAGTGCAATGGAGCCATGACATGTAGCAGGTGCAGATGCTGCACGCTCAATTTCTCTTTATGGTGTATTCTGTGTTGTGGCCAGCACTTTGGAGCATTTTTTAGAGAAACTGAGGCATGAAGCCTTTAAACTAAAATAGAACTTGAAATCATGGAACATTTCACACAGACTTTTGTGCTGCAATATTGCATGGTAAAATCAATCTAAGTTTCAGTCTCAAAAATCAATATTAATTAACCTCTTTATTAATTACAAATGCCAATTACTACTTAGGTAAAACCCTGCTAGAGTAATAGAAAGTGTGACACAGTAGAGCAACGTTGGCAAGTTGTATGATGCTAGGCACCTATCTACTGCTTGAGCAGGATCGATAAGCATAGAAAATTTCACTGCTCGGAGGGAGGAGCAATATGAGGTCTTAACTGCTAGTTATATATAATTATACAGGAGGGAAACCCCTGCAGAGTGACACAAGGCATTCATTACAGCCACCAGCCACATCCTGTCTTGGGAAATCTGGACATATTCTTACCTTGAAGTCTGCATGTTTGAGATCAAGCTTTCTCGCATACCTCACTAAACAGTCTTGATGTATAAGGGAGGATTTGGTCCTATATATTTAAAAATAGCTTGAAATATTTTTCATCTGAAGAAGACTTGCAGAAGTTCTATCATCTACGGTGTGTAGTATTATGGTATTAACTATAGCTGGGAAAATACAGAATTTTGATTTTATATATATATATAAATACACCTTTGTACATAAGTGTATCTACATATACACTTATATAGATATTGTATATTATATAGAAATATATGTATACATACATACATATGTGTGTATATACATATAGATAGGAAGAGTCTCAGCTATTCCATCCCATTTACTGGAATTAGTTTGCCAGAGTGAGCCAAGGCCTGTCTTGCTTTGATTTACTCTGGTCTCCTCTTCATCTACTGCAATTTTCCTATGCCCTAATTCTGATTCTGTGTCTTTTTCATATTACAAGGCCTGATCTTATAGTTCTACTTGGGCAAAACTCCCGTAAGTCCTTCTTATTGCAGTAACATGTATGCAATAGTTGACTGTAATGCTTCTAAATTTTTTTTTCTCTTTGATGAGAATGTAGATAAAGCCAGACTTACAGTACAGACTTTTTCCTGTAAACAGAATTTTTCCATAATGAATTTTTATGGAACACTAAGAGGCATAAATTCTGGTAAGAAGAATGTGATTATTCCAATTTCTTAAATGGGTCTAATGGAAAACCAACAGTATGTGCCTCCAGTTTTTATATATATGTGAAATGAGAGAGTAATCTTCTGAAAAGGAATAAGATAATAAAGAGAGCTCAAACTCTTTCTCATTTTAGGCCTATAATATATGGATTTTTTCATGCAGGACTGGTCCTATGAGGTGACAAGAGCCATGTGTGTCTTGTCATTCTCAGTAAGTCAGGGTCTGCTTAGGTTAACACCATGATTCCTATGGTGCATTCTCTGTATGCTTTTCCACTTTTGGGAATGGACAGAGAACTGTCGGCTGGATAAATAAAGGCCTTCATGTTCATCCATGATCCCTTCCTTCAGGTGGTAAATGCTTTGGGTGCTCGTTGGATGGTGAACATGGCAGTGCTAGGTTAGCAGTTCAACTTAGATCTTGGGGGTGTTTTCCAACCTTGATGATTCTAGGATTCCTCTTTCTGAAATTTATAGAACAGGGCATCATATTTTTATTTTACTTCCTTTAGCTAATCAAGTAGGCAGTGAACTGAAGGAGTTTGTTCACTGTTTTGCTTTTGGCTTAAATGTCTTTGGTTGTAATTAGTACAATTTTTGGTTACCAGGAATGCTGGTAAAAGGAAGTGAGGTTCAATGTTTTGACTACATGCAATACACAGGCATAGGTCATACATTTTTTAGCTAATCAAATTGCATGAACATGCACCTCACACAAGAATACCTCACCTGTCTGCTTGAAGCCAGTCTTCCTTTTCCCTACACATAATATTTGTGAAAGAGAAACTATATAAAGTCACCCTGGATTATATAATAATTGTCAGGAATTATCTTAAGATACTGTCAAATGCCAAAAAGATTTTATTGGTCATTTTCATGTGGTTTAAATAATCAGGCTTTTAAATATTCGGCTTCAAGGTGGGGGTGGGTGTTGTTTGATTGGGTTTTTTAAGGAAAAATGTACAGGAGTCCATTGATTTCAAAGACTTGTGTATTAACTTTGCAATGATTCTTGCCATCCAGGTTTGAACAGGAAGGCTGATTTTACTCTCCATTGATAACACATTCTCTCTCAGCAGTAATGATGACAAACCCAAATGCTATGCTTCTGTTTCTCCTCTACATGAAGAGCTTGGATCCATGGGCGTTCTTGCTGTTTTGTGCAGGTGAAACTTCATTAAAATAAGTATAGGGTCCTGTTTTGTCAAGGCTCTTTCCCCTGATTAGGGACTGAAAGGATAAACTCACTCTATAAATATCAAATTTGCAGTTGCTGTATTTTAAATTGGAAAATGCTTATTTTTTATTGTTAGTATTATGATGTGATGTGCCTCTGGAATCTCTCCTTTTCTGTCAGAATTACTGTTGAGAGCCAGGTTTGGCCAAGAGTACAATGTGTTTATTTTAAAACAATACCACAAGTGGGCTACTCATGTGAGGTCCTGATTATCCACAAGTGTCTGTGGGAATTCAGCTGGAATTAATTTGATGTTTGTTTTGAGATCACTTGATCTTTGACCTTTTATGTAAAGCACCTCAGTAACAGCAGAACAGCTTGCTCCAAAAGATGCAGTTTAATTAGTTTGGTCTGCCTGGCTTCAAATCTTTTTAAACCCATATCTTCTGCATGGCAGGCAAGGTCATAAAGGTTTGACACAAAGGGAAGTAGTTTTTTGGCAATTTCACATCTTCTTCCTCTGACTGGAGATCTGGATTTGTTGCCAGGCGGCCTTCTCTGCATCCTCTTTACTTTCACTGGCTAGAAAGCAAGATTGGAAATTCTTCCCCAACTTTTAACCTTTTTTCTATAGAGTCAGCCCAGACTCAAGTTGCAGTGCTTGTGCTAACAGATGCCAATTTTCAAATGCTTTTCTATGAATATCCAACCCAGTAAATTAAGGAAATCACCAGCAATGCCTTCAGACAAGTACTGACTTTTTGAAGTGGCCAGCCAATGGCTGCTAATCTAAAATCTGTGGGCAATACCACAAAGAATTAAATCTGTGTATTAATTAAAAATACAATGTTATCACCCCATAAGAAATCAAGTATTCAATAGTAAAATCTGCAGCATGATTCAATTAAGTGGAAAGTAGTTCCAAGATCGTTTTTTACCACTGAGGAAGACAAATGTTGAGTCCTTCAAATTCTCTTGCTCAGTAATTGCAGTTCTCTTCCCCTCCTTGGAAATCTTCTAAGCCATTATTTTCATTTAAGTTTGCTCAGGCACCCAAGAGCATAAAGAGTTAATGCCCTTGTAATGGTCATTTGTACATAAAGTTGTAATTATTTATTTTCTCATTTGTACCATATCAAGGCTTTGTACAATGTTTAAGTTTTGTTTTCAAATTATTTTGTATTTTATTTTTATAAACTGGTTCTAAATAAAATATTCATTCAGCATGCAAAACTTCAGTTCTTGATTGTGTTTGTATAATGATTCATTAACTTATAAAGCTTTAGCTGAAATATTTTTCAGTGTTTTTGCTATTGTAACCCTGTAATTTAAATGGCTAAAGTGCTTTGGCAGTGATAATTATTTTCTCTGTTTCAAGAAAGTAAAAAGCAAGTGTGTGTTGGTACTATTGCAACATGAATCAGATGTTCATATTGCAAATTGGAATGATTGGATCAATGGGAGTTTATCTGATTTAGTACGTTCATGTGTTGTACATTAATAACAACAGAAAAACCCAACTGGGCCTCCTCAGAAACCAGACTTTCTATTTGTTCTTACCCCTTCTGTCTGTATTCATCTAAACAATAAATGATTGGCACAGCCAGATCAGGTCAATTTAAGTAACAATATGGTGGTCCTGAAAAGCCAGCTGCTGAAGGCATTTTTCTCTTCAAAATTGTAGGTTTTTATTTAGTCAGAGGCCACTATAATTGACCTCTTTTGGGGATAATCAGCTCTCCGGATGTAGTCACTGAGCTTTTACAGCCTCTTGAGGAGACTTGTCTCCCTCTGTACAATAAACTTAAGCAGCAGAAAGTAGAGAAATGAATGAATGGAAGTTGTTACTGAAACTGAGTGCTATGGGGAAAATGCAATGTTAAGCTACCAGTTGCTCTAGTTTCCTCCAATAACCTTTTATTTATCTTTCTAGTAAAACTAGGCATAAGTAGAGTGTAAAATCATCACAATTTATATTTGTAGTTTGTGTGCCTGAATGTCTTAGTCCTATGCTACCAGAAAATACTGCCTACACTTTGCACAGCAGGACAAGTTTTTTAGGGAAGTCCTGAAGAATTGGAGAAAATCCCTGAATCTCTTTCACAGTATTACCACTGTTATGCCTTGCATTCAGGCAAATTAAAAGCCAGCTCTGCGTTTGTTCAAATCATTGGCAGTATTTTCATTAAGCTTCATGACCAGGTCATTAGCTCTTGTCATTTATACAAATAGCTTAGATAGCTTCACAGGAAAGGAAACAAATTGGGAATTCATTTACTCAGTAACAGTCCACCTTCTGTTTCAGTAACAGTTTCACCTTCTGTTAAGAGCAGCCAGAAACATCATGACATGGCTTCTGGATGGTGCATGTGATTTCAGTGCTCCCAACAGAACCATCATTTAATCACAGAAAGGGTGTGCAAAGAAATAGCAACCAACTGTATTAATTTGAAGATGAAAATAACAATTTTGCCCACTCTGTAGTGATGAGAGGTAGCTCAGTTTCTTTCCTTGTTTAAAATAGTAAATCTAGAATGTATCAGAAGTGGAAGAGTGATTTTGATCTGGCTCCAGTATATGTCAGTGGTACAACTGAAATATAGGGAAAGAAGATCAGAACAAACATGCTGTGGCAGATTGATGTTGAAGTCTGGTTGTTGTCTGACCACCACAGGGTCTTTTAGCATTGCCTGGCTTGTCTTCATTCACACAGGAGATCCAATCTGCCCCTTGTGCTTGTAGGATCTTGCTGCACTTCTCTACTCACACTGTAGCTGCCTCTCACGCAAATCAGTACTGGAACATGAGAAAGCAGACACAAGTCAACTCTCCCAAGAAATGCTGTAGTGCATGAAATTCAAGAATTAACAGTTGCAAAAAGAACTGAAACATCAAAAGAAAGACAGGTAAGAACTGCCTGTTGCAAACTGGACAAGCTCAAACTGCTGCCCAGAAGGACCAGGTAGATCACATTTGCTAATCCACGTGGAATATCATGGTAGCATGAATTAGCTTCTTTGTCCATGAAAACAAATTACAGAAAACCCTGCTCAAGAGAGCTCATCTGTACTGATGGAGGAGAAATAATGCTTCCAACAGGTTAATCTGGAAAGCTTTTAACATAGACTCAAAAATCTGATTTAGAAGGATTAATTCTTTGCCATTCTTAAACTCAGCAATTTATTAATACCTGTCACCCATACTATCTCCTTCTGTTAAGGTAAACCTGGAAAAGAGAACTTCCTCTTCAAGGCATTAATCCCAATTAACATTTTGCTGTACATGCATACATTTTTTTTGTGAGATATTTGCATATTTTACTCCATCTGTGATGCTGAAAGGAAGCACTTGCTAACAACTGATTACCCTGTATTCACATTTTAGTAGGCATCAGTGGTTGGTTTTTGAAGTGCAGGTGAGTTAAATCAGTACACCAAAATGGTGTAAGGGCAGAAATGAAGTACTTACACGTACATTTTCATACGGTAGAGTTCAGTCAAAGCTGACTGCAAAAATGGCATCTCTTATGCTATGATTACATATGCTTATGCTTCTAGGAGAGGGACAATTTAGTTTTGATTCTTTATGTTATTTGTATTTGCTAAATTCCTGCAGCAAGAATGCTTGTGCAAACTGACTGTAACACTAGAGGCAGCTAGTCATTGCTATAGGCCAAATTTATCTGTAGAATTTTTTTTAATGTTGGTGATAAATGCTTAAGAAGAGAACCTATATGATTTTTCAAGTCACTGGACAAAATTTCAGGTGAGAGTGTTTTTGTTTGCCCTCCGATACGGACGCCAGATATAAGAACATTGTGCCTCTGCTACTTCTGAATTATGCAAAGTAGATTGGCTCTAATATATAAGCCTGAAACATCTTAAAATGGCGCCAGTGACAATTGTTTCCCCCTATCTAAATGCGAAAAGGAGATTTTTCTTTTTGGCATGAAGATAAAATGAGTTTTGCTTGTTTCAGAGTTGACACCAGGTTACATTTTCCTCCAACTCTTCCTCATCTTTCTTCTTCCTTGGGTATATAGTTACGAGAAAGGAAACGAAGATGAAAACTTCCTAAACTATGCAAGAGCATTTGTCTGGAATGAAGTGAGCCCCTGTCTCCTGTAATGTAAGAGCAAATCTAACTTCCATTTCATGTAAAACAATACAAAGCTTTTTGCTCTCTGTATTTCTAATAGTGTGGTATTGATTCCATAAGGCTTACAGAATCAGATAAAGATACAGCCTACATATAACCTATATGTCAGAAACAGGCATCACTCATCAATTCCTCATTTTTGCTGTATTTCTCTATTTTAACCATGTGACAAAAAACAGGCTACCCTGCTAGTGCAGTAAAACAAAACGTCTTTGAAGAGAAGGTGCATTTGCCAAACTGGGAATGAGCAACAGCCAAGTGGAACAATGCTGTATGCATTCTGAGGAGGATACTCCTGGATGCCTCAGTCCTAAACCATTCTTAGAAAAAGCGAGTACCTCAAACTCCTCCTGTGATGCCTTGCACAGCTCAGACTTAAAAAAAACCTCAGCAACAACAACCAAGCAAACACCCCCAACATTATAACTATTAGAAAAGGGAAGTACTTAAAAAACCAGCTACTTCTGAGGTTTGTTTAATCCAAGAACCAAGCGATTTCTGTAAGACAGCTCCTGATGGTCAGTAACCATAATGTTACATTTTTACCCCTCTGTCATGCCTTTTATTTTTCAAAAGGTGACATTAAACAAAGGATGATACAGACAAAAGTCTTGGTCAAAATAAATGTTTGGTTTTTTAAGAGAATAAGAGAATAAAGAAAAGAGAAGAAATTTATTAGCCAACAGCAACAGAGTTAACTGGAGCCTGGTAACTAGTGTTTAATGCCACCTATAGCAAAATGTTTCCCACTGGGAAAAACATGGGAGGCAAGTCCACTTTGCTCCTTCAAAGTCACGAGCCGGAGCAGAACATACAACAGCACCCAACAACACGGTCATTTTACATATATTCAAGTTTTCACACATCTGCAAAGCAGAAGTAGTAGCAGCCATTTGGATGTTCTTTCTTAATGGTTCTCAGGGGGGGCCTAGGAAACTCGGAAGGACCTGCTTCTTGTGACATGGAGCTGGAGCTGCAGCTGCTGCTTCTGCTGCTGCTTCCAGCCACCTGTGCTCTACCTCTGTCCTTAGCAGGGGAGAGCTGGGGGGATCCTGGGCTCAGGTACCCAGCTGTGGTCTGAGTAGATGCAGTGGCATGTGTGGTTGGGCCAGCATTGTTTTTCACGTAGACGTTTTTGATAGCAACGAGCGTATGTGCCATGATGCTGATGCTGTTACTCAGATCTTGCATGCCTTGCTGCAGCAGCCGAAGATTGTGGTTGACACTGTCAAAGCCTGACTGGATCACCTGTATTTGGGTCTGCTGAATCTGCAGTAGGTCTTCTTCAGTCATTTCATTTTGGTCTGCCTGGGACCTGCCTTTTGTTTTGGCTTTTACTTTCCCAGAGGAACCGCCGCCTGATGTCCCCAGAAAAGGCAGTTGCTCTTGACTAGGTGGAACCACTACCATGTCCTCAGAGCTTTCTTCTGGCTCTACCACCTTCACTACTATTTCTTCTTTGAGG